>CANUEY010241517.1:0-28346 GCA_948099555.1 Croton setiger
TATATATATATATATATATATATATATATACTTACTTACAGTCGAAAGACGCAAATGAGGCCCGATTAGGATTTTTGGCACGCGCAACCGATAAACCGTCGGAAACGCGGAAAATGTAAATCAAATGAATTTAGAATTTTATGATTTGATTATTTATATGATAATAAGAGTTTTGGAACCTTAAAACTACGACGACGACATACGGTTTTAAGTTTCGCAAATATCGTCAAGGTTACGAAGTCGGTTTCGGCCGCGGACCAGGCCGCGAATATTTTTCGGACCCGATATCGACGAAACTTTAAACATAAGCTTTTGATATTATTTTAACATTAAGAAAATAAAATCATGGTTTGGAAATGGGTTTGGGCAGAAATGAAAGAAACAAAAGATGAGGAAAAGGGTAACTTAAGGTTTTAGATAATTTGATTAGTTTAAGCTTAAAATGAAGTAGGTGGTGTAAAGGTAGATAGGTGGCCTTGTTCTAGAAGTAAAAAGGGGTCTAGAAAGATGATTGAAGAGGTGGAAAAGGTGTGAGAGGCAGGAGTTTCGAGCAAAAATAGAAAAGAAGAAATAAAGAGAGAAAGAAAGAGAAAAGATAGAGAAGAGAGAGAAAAGAGAAAAGATGAGAGAAACCTTTGGTTTGTTAGCTTCAAAGTGTTCCTAAGACATGTAGGAGAAGGTTAGAAGTGATAGGAAGGGAAAAGAGTGGCTAAAAATCGAAGGAAAAGAAGAAAACAGAAGATGTAAAATTCTGGATTGGGTAAAACAGAGAGCGGGATAGGGTTTTGAGAGAGAAATATCTTGGAATCTAGCGTGCATGGGGAAATTCGGGCCTGAGAGATCGATAGAATGGTGTAAGGGAAGTGAATAGTGGTGAGATTTGGTCTAAAATTCGCCGGAGGTGGACGGATGAACTGCTGGAAGTTGGTTGAAGGAACTAGAAATCGGGCAGAAACAGAAGAAATCCAGAGGAAGAAGAAGATCAAAACGGCAGGGTTTTTTGCGTTTTAACAAGTAGGTAGTTGATCAAAACGTCAGGGCTTCCTGCGTTTTGATGAAAATTTCGCTTTCAGTACCTGAATTTTGGTAAAATCATATATTGACCCCTAAAGTTTTCTGTCGTGTGCATTTAGGTCATTCTGCCTATTTTGGAATTATTTTTATACTTTTTAGCCCTTATATTTTCTGTTGATTTATGTTTTTGACCCAAAAACCTTAAAAATTTATATTTTGACCCCTTTTTACCTAATTAAATTTCTAAAATTCATATTTTGACCCCATAATTTAATTTTAACTTCATTTTTAGCCCAAAAACCTTAAGAAAATTATCTAATTGAATCCTTTTGATTTAAATTTAATTTATTTTTATTATTTGGACCGATTGACAATTAAATTGACTTTATTAATTATAATTATTATTAATTATAATTAATATATGGTAATTTGAATTTGTGGAAATTATTTTTTTTAAGTGATTTTAAATGGTTTTAACATAGAAATTATATGAATTGGATTAAAATCTTCAAGGAAAATAATATAGTTTGATTTTGAAAATTAATTATTTCAAGGAATTAAATATTTAATCATGCATCATAGAATATATGGATTGTTTAAATGTTTAGTTGAACATTTTTTATGTATTATGCATTATAGGAGCATCGAGTTCTAGAGGGATACGGGGTAAACAACCCAAAGCCCAACCTAGCTCGCAGCAGTAAGGTAAGTGTAAATCCACTTACTTATGTTTTTTATCATGATACTATGGATTGCCGAATATGTTATTATCGAACTGTTTGGACCAGTACTGAAGTCCGGTCACTTGAAATATATGAAATTCCTATTATATGATTATATTGGACTGTTTGGACCGGTACTGAAGCTCGGTCAATTAGAAATGTTTGATTATTGAAAAATTATGTTTTTGATTCATGAGTCGGTACTGAAATCCAACCAGTAGATTTATTATGAATTGTTTATTGACATATATGCTGTTTGAACCGGTACTGAAGCCCGGTCATTGGATTATATGAAATGTGATTATATGAGATATATGCTATGTAAATGCATTTCCACAGGACTTAAATATGACCGTTATGATCATTGTAACCAGTTTTTGCAAATTTCACAAAAGAAACCTACGGTTTCTATATGGTTTGATGGATGGACCTACGAGTCATATTATGTTACAGGATGATCATCAAAGCTTTATATGCCACAGATTGATCTTTGGATCACTATATGATTATGAAATGACCGATGAATCATTTCGGTCTATATGTTACTGGCCAGATATGGATACTTACTCTGTGAAATTTCCGGGGCAACACTTGGTCGATGAATCACAACAAAAGTAACTGGAATAACATGTCACAATGCATCTTATGATATTGCTATGAATTTAAATGATGATTATGACCTGTAAATATGCTATTTTGCTATGTTATGTTAAATTGAATTATATGCTTACTTTATTTGCTTTGGTTTACACTTGCTGAGTATGCGACTCATGAAAATCGCAATTTGTGTTTTCAGGTCTGCGGCCTGAGTGAAATCTGATACTTCACCAGCCTATGCACAGGTCGGTACAGCTGAAGCCTAGGTCTCTCTCCCTCGTACCACGTCATATGTATATACTACATATAGTTTTTGGTTTATATGTTCAGTTTGCTAAGTACAATGATATTTTTGGCATGTAAATTATGAATTGGCACATTTAATATGTTAAAGGTAAATAGTTTTGTATAACTTATTTTAATATATGTAATTTATGATTTGTAAACTGTTGAGTTTGATAATGGTTTAATGTTGTTGATTATAGTTATGTTTAATGTTTAATATGATTAAAATAAACTAATATGTTATTAAAAAAATGACATGTTTTATGACCTATAGATATAGGTTTGGTTGTTATATATATATATATATATATATAATATGAACTTTTTCTAAATAGTTTGTGAAAAAATATAAACTTTCTCTAAATATATTATGAAAAATTTGTGAACAAGTTTAGATTTAGAGTATACACATGTTCTAAATCTTGTAGGACTTCAGCAATTCATGAAGTTTGTGTTTTATAAAAATAGGAATTCAGCAATTTTGTGATCAGTTTGTGTTGTATATATGTAAATGTGCGTTGATCAATTTTTGATTAGTTTCGGATCATTTTAGAAGTTGTTCTGTATATAATTTATGATAATGTGTCTTGCTTTAATATGAATCTATTTTTTGGTTGTTTGTTTAATGTGTTTTTAATGTTTTACTGATGTTTTCTCTTTTTTTTTAAAATTTTTTTGATAGGCCAACATGAATTCTCCAACTAATATAGGAAGGATTTTAAGATTAGCTAAAAAATTTCTAAAAAAAGGATTCAGCCTTGAAGATTAGTGAGCAGTCAAAGTTAGATGTGGATGTTGATGTTCATACCACATCAACAAGTAGTATAAAAAGATCTACAAAGAAAGTGAAGTTTTCTCTGAATGATGGTATTTGTAGTGATAAGAATGTTAATAAGAGGAAGAAGAGTGAGAAGTCTAAAGTAGATGACGATGATGCTGATGTTGATGAACTTTCTGGTGTTGTTGGTAAAAGAAAGAAGTCAGCAAAGATCAACATTTCTTCTCTTAAAGAACAAGATGGTAATGTTCCACTTAAGGTATTGCTTTTTTGAAATTGTTTAACAAATTTTTGAAATGATTTGAATGTGAATCGAAAAGTTTTTGAATATTGTTGACCATGCAAAATATATGTTAACAATTATGAACAAATTTTGAACAATTTATGTATGTATTATGAATATGTTCTGAACTTATTTCTGAACATCTTGTGAATTTGTTTTGAATGGATCTTTAAAGTTTCTGATCAGGTTTTGGACTTTTTCTAAACATTCTATAACCAATTCTATAGACATGTTATTATACATGAATTGAACATGTTTATAATAGGTTTTGTTTGATTACTAATTTTGAATAAATTTTTTTCAGTGTTGGATTATCTTCTCATTCAAAAAAAAAAAAATAACATGAATGCTACATCAGGTTTTTCAGTAACTTTGGTGCAATTAAGGTTATTGATGATGTTTTAACTCTAAGCCAGAAAGAGAAGTATAAGGCAGTTATTTTGGCCCTTTTCTAAATTTTTCATCTGTTATAATCCAACGTAAGTTGTTGTATAGGTTACTGTTGAAAACAGAAACAGAAATAGTTAAAAACAGAAATCTGATCTTCATTTAAATTTAAATTTACAAATAGAATAAGCTAAGATTAGATCAATCTATTATTATGTTCACACTATTACACTTGTATAAATAGCATATTACAGAAGGAATAAGATAAGCAATCCATTCTTTTTTCTACTTATCTCTAAAGTCCCAATTCTGGTTACCAAGTTAACATGGTATCAGAGCAGTTTTTTAGTTAAGAGACCTAAAGATTTGAGCTAATCATTTACCAGACATACCTCAATGGCAGAAGAAACCAATTCTTCCACAACAGAAATAGTGGGGGATTCTGCCCCAGTTAACCAACTGCTGGAGTTACTCTAGCAACTCAATCTCAACAGATATGTTACAGAAACCAGTCAATCAATTAGCATCTCAAAAACATTAAATAACCAGAACTACACAAAATGGTTAAGGCTAATATACTTAGCTATCAATGGCAATGAAAGGCTTAGGCACATCACTGCCTCCCTCCTCCAGTGACAAGCCTAGACTATCAAAGATGGGCACAAATGGATTCAACTATAATCAGATGGATTATAGAAAATGTTGAATCTGATAGTGAACTAGTTTCTCGAGTACCTTACTACCATAGATCTGTAACGTGTCTCATGCAAGGAAGCAATCAAGGCATGTTTTTATCACTCCAATATGTGTATTTTCTTAACACCCACGTACTGGACAAGCTTCTAGTTTTTTTGAGCTTTTGATTGCTTTTGATATTATGCTTCCTATGGTTGTGAAATGAATGGCGTATTTTACTGTGTGTTCCTCTCCCACATATATTCCTGCCACATGAAACTTGTTCAATTAATTAATAATTATTTTATAATTTTATGACTAAAGATTAAAGGGTGTGCATAGTTGTTAGGTTCTGGACCGGATCCAAAATCGAATCAAACTGAAACCGATAAAAAATCACTTTAAAGGAATCATATCTTAAAAATGATCCAAAATCGAATCAAACTGAAACTGATAAAAAATCACTTTAAAGGAATCATATCTTAAAAATTAAAAACTTCTAAACGGGCTTGGCTCTAGGTCTTCACTAAATTCATAAATCAGATCGAGAAATGGAAACAAAAACTGAAAATCAAAAAACTTTAGAATTAAAATTGCATATAGTTTCATTTGTAATTAGACTTGAACTGGCACCGAAAATTTATGAATCAGAACCGTGACTTACGTCCGATTTCCATTCCGAATTTCAAAAAAATTGATACATCGATTCTAATTCCAGTTTGTAATATGAGCCAACCCAAAACCGAAATTACTTAGTCATTCGAGAGATGACATGAAAAATCAATTTAAAATGAAATTCTAGTATGTAACTAACCTCTAATAAACATTTTTAACATAATGATGTATTGAAAATGAAGGAAATTAAACTAATCGTGGTAGGAATAGACATTAGATTTTCTTACTGCAAAGATATGATATGATCACCAATTTGAACGGCCTTACTCATTTTTTCACTTACATAAATCCCCAATTTTATTAGGTTTGGATTTTGTTGCATTCCAAATCCTAATATTAAATTATGAATAGCTCTAAAAAATAGAGGGTTTTTCACTGGACTTATTATAAGTGTTTTTCTCATATAAGTACTTTTTAGACTATAAGCTTATTATAAGTGCTTATTTGCTTATCAGTTTTAAAATAAGTTACGGTTTATAATTTTTTTAGAATTATTTATTTCAAACTATTTTTATATTTTTCAATTATTCTTATACCCTAATATACTTTAAATAATCTTAAAATATGCCTAACTTATTTTAAATTTTTTCTACTTATACTTTATAAACACCCCTAAATTTAATCAAAATGCAAATTTACTTATAAAAAAAAAACTTTGTATACTTCCCTATATATTTTATTATATACCACTTTTGTTCTTATATTTCATTCAAATTAGTCTTTTAAATTATGGTTACAATATACTTGTGTCCATATATTAACGAATTTCTATATTTTTATTATTTTATAGTTAGAATTACTTATAAATTTACAATATTTAAATTAACTTGTTATTAGATCCATGTACTTAGTACACAAAAAATCCCTCGTTTTGATTTAATAATTTGTACTATTATATTATTAACTAATTTAAATTAAGTAGATAATTAATAAATTAATAAAAGATTAATGAAAAAATACTATTGCACATAGAGAAAATCCAGAATATCTCGCAAGAAATAGAAAGAAGAGAAGAGAAGGGATGCTCAGAGTAAAGAATGGATTAGAGGATTCCTCATACTGATTATCAGATTAACGAGATTATAATCTAATCGTCATTGCATCCTTCTCTCTATTTACCAAATTAATGTAAAGAATCAGAAATCAGAAATAAACAAACACTACCGAATGCAGAGATGAAAGATCTTGCTTGCGTTTCATACCAACACAGCTGCTATAGGAAAGATTAAGATGCTAGGGTTCGGCTTACCAAGCTCATTTTATAGTGAAGAAGATGGACCAATCCATAATTACTAAATCACCCTCAAACCTCAGTCCAGTCTAACCAAAGTTGGGCCCTGGCTCATAAACGAAATATCACTTTAGATTAGAACATTGGCAATGTTCCAAAAGGGCCTGCTCCTTGATAATTTCATGAATTTTGGCAAAGACAAGGGATTATTACGAATTGTCACCAAATGTATCAGGGGCTTTGACATAAAAACCTTATTATATTTAGGGGTTCTTAGGAAAATTGACCAATTTTTATTTTAATTTTGGAGTAAATTTATTTTTTATTTTAATTTAAAAAATAAATTCATTATAAAAATAATATTAAAAATGACATTTAGTTAATATTATATTACCGTTGTACAAGCATAAAAAAAATATTGAACTGCTATTGTACTGTTTTTATACCACAATTATACGGATATTGTTAAACTACAGTTGTTATATACAGATTTTATACCAAAATTGTACAGAGTCCGTTTTTTTTTTTTGTTTTTTTTAATAAAAGGTCCGAAAATGCTATTAAAATTTAATAAGTCTTTTTTTTTTCCTAGAATCTGTTTTTTAAATTAAAATAAAAATTGGAACTATTTTTATGTATATTCCTTATATTTATGTATAATTTTAAAGGTCCAGAAGACATATAATATATATTTTTGATGTAAATAAAGAGAATAGCACATATTTTCTAAAATGAACATAATACCTTATATTTTTGAACTGATCTAATATTGTCTTTAGTGATAAATAATAACAATTTATATTAAATAATAAATAATACAGAAAGGAAACATATACCTAAAAAAAATAAAATTTTTCTCATATAAACATTAATTTCTAAAAAAAAATGAAATTTTCTATTGATATACTGCAATATTGATCATATATATTAGTATATATGAATTACATCAATTAGTATATATACTATCATATATATCGCAATAAATACAAGCAGTGAATATAACAATACATAGTGGTATAAATAATTCATATATATTGTTACAAATACTGATATATATGATTCATATATACTGGGATAAAGATCATGTATATAAATCATATATATCAATATATATACTGTCATACATACTACAATAAAGATTACATATCAATATATATATGAATCATATATATTGGTATAAATACTGCAAGATAAAAAATTAGGAGTTCTCTTTTTTCGAAAATTTCACACTGACGCTACCATTTGCATAACTTCTGACGATGAACCATTGAAATCATAAACATCAGCAGCAACACAAGTTGAAGAATTAACCCACCAAAAATCCTAACGAGTGACAGAAAGAAGAAGAAGAAGAAAGAAAGAACTAACAGTCAGCAGACTATTAAAAAAAGAAAAAAAAAAGCTATGCAAGAAGGCAATTGTATGGTGAATAAACAGAAAAAAAAAAAATTGAATAAGCTCGAAAGTGGAAAGATCAGAGATAGTGTAAGGATTTTTGGGATTTTTTTAGGAAAATTAGAATTAAATTTTAATTAATTAAGATTTTAATAATTAAATCATTTTTAAACACAATGTCAATTACCCTAAAATTATATCATTTCATTAATTTCTAAAAATATATTTTATTTCCTTTTTAAAACTCATACTAAACGTTATGTCATGTCATTTCTCTTAAAAATTAGCATATCAAATTTTGAAGAAATTGTTTTTAAATTAACCACTTTTTTCATCAAACTAGCTACTTTTTAATATTTATATACTAAATTACTCATAAAAAATATAAATATAACATAAACACTTTATAAATCTAATATTGTAATTAATCATCTTTATAAAAAATAATTTTTTTTATTAAAGTCATATATTGAAAGTTAAATGACATAACATAATAAACATTTTCTAAACATAATATCATAATTAATTTTTTTATAATATTCAAAATTCAATTAGTTGAGATTATTTTTAGAACAACTTGATAATTATATGAATTTTGAAAATTTTGGAGTGTATTTAAAAATTACATAACATTAACAAAATATAAATAATTTATAAAAAAAAAAAAAACATTTCATAAACAAAAATACTATTAAGAATCATAAAAACTCTCAAAAACAACAGATCTAAAAAATTCTTAAATCAAACAATAAATCCACGTAAATAGAAATGAAGATGAAGCAAGAATTAACAAATTTCTTATAAACAAAAATATAAAAATAGTAAACAAATCATAAACAAAAAATAAACAATTTAAACAAAAGCAAAAACTAAACTTCAACAACAATATGTTATTAAAATTATTTAAAAACTGTAAAAAAAAAACATAATTTTAGAAGAAAAAGGAAAATCCACTTTATTTGACGATTGTTAATTCACTTTAAAACATGCCTTTGTCATGATTCTATAAACAATTTGATGTATAAGTAAAATTGAAGCTCTGTGTTTGATTATAGATTTCAAAATATATATACAACAAATAACTAATTCATCCCAAGGGATGATTGAAAAATATTAGCATGGTTGTGCACAATACTTTTAATTCAAACATGCTCCCTCACTACCAACCTATCAAATTTTGGGTAACTTATAATCTTTCCAATGGAAAAAATTGTTCTAACTCAACATCAAAAAAATAACAAACTAGTAACAATACAACTGCAAAACTCATGAAAACACAATAATCAACCAGAAAACTCATGAAAATATAAACAATTGATAAACAAATAATAAGCAAATTATAAACCGTTTAAAAAAAAAAATAGTCGACATTAACTGACCAAAATCTATAACAGTAGCCATTTCGCTCTAAAAATAACATTCTTGTTCATCTTTACAAATACAATGAAATAAAAGGGTTAGACAAGAGACAATGGAGGGGATGAACTCCAAGATAGATGCAATGGTTAATGACAAGTTTTTTCTAACTTGCTCAACAAATTGGTCATTTAATAGAGAAGGATCAAATCCCAATCACTCCACATGTGCCTAGTAGTTGCTACTCAGAGGGTATTGATCCGTTTGCGAATCTTACGATATAGCAACTTCATAACTTCATTTTAAATTACTATTTTCATCATAAGACTTTTCTAATAACATTATGTATGATCCAAAATGAATATAGAAACCTATTGCATGCCATCTAGCATTATTAATGGATCACTCTGAAAGAGTCATTGTTGCAGAAGGTACCATACACCCTCAGTTTGTCTTCGATCATCATAAGGAAATGCATCTCAATCATATGAGAGTTAGTGTTGATAATTTTTTGGTGGAGTATAAAGATGTTCCTATTCATGTGCCAGCATTATTTATTAAGAAACTTTCTCAAACACATGATGCTTTCACACAATGGCCAACGCATTTGACTTTGCTTGGAAATGATGAGGTAGCTTATCGCAACAAATTGTCTTAACCTTTGTATGTACAAAATTTTATTTTCACTAACATGTGCTTGATTATTAGGAAATCTTACCACAATTGGAGATTCCTAAAAAAAGATGTGGGAAGTGGCCATGGAAAAATGAGTATTTTACAAGTTCGAAGAACTATGTTCTTAGTACCTATGATTTGTCCAATATGAGTGAGAAGTGCAAATATATGCAAATTCAAATGCTTAAACTACCTAATGATGAGAACATTAATAGGTGATAAGAGAACATTCGTTTTGACGAAGATAGTGAAATTCGAATTACTCATGAGGATGTCAATGAATTTCTCATGGGAGCATGTCTCAGTATTTTTATCCTTTAAGTTTTTATAATGTGAGATATTTTGATTCTTCTGTTAGTTCTATTTCCATTTAAATTTTCATTATCTTATGTCGATATAATTATACAATATGTAGGGCTTTGCAATATATAAGTGATAAAGAAATGTGTCTCCAATGGATCTCTTCCACCATGTTATATATATATATATATATATATATATATATATATTGGACATTGGATTCTTTTAGTGCTTAGTTAAGCGAGTTAGCGAATTATTTATATGAAAAAATAAGTTAATAACCTTGTTATGATATGACTCTGACTAATTAGCAATTAATTATTAACAATATAATCTAAGCATTTTTTTTTTCAATAATATGTAGTGCTTTCTAAAATTATAAGACACTTAGTGGATATTCTAGTGGTTACAAGTTAATATGTATATAAAGACATGTATAATTAATTTTGTATCCAAGGTTAAAGTTTCATATAACATTTTAATAGTAAATGAAATGATTTTCTCTTACTTAAAATAATCATGTAGTGTGCTCAATAACTAGGATCAACTAAATGCGATTATTATGTGATGCGATATATACTGAAAATAATTCAAATGCACTAAAGTGGTGAAGATCTACTCAAAGTACATATTTGCAATTTTTAGTTTCAGATGAATATTTCTTGTTTAATTTACAAATTTACGGTGGTTTTAATTACTATTTACACTTTTCTTGTTTTATATGTTATAGGATTTCTAAAGAATAAGTCCATATTTCAACAATGAGATAAATGAGGTCCAAAATATGTGGGCAGAATATTTTGCAAATAATGTTGAAATGTAGCACACTTTTATAGTTTCAATTGAAAATATAGCTCAATTAGTTTTGCTGCAATTTGTTGTATTACTGTTTTACTATAATTTGTTGTGTTTTTGCATCTGAAAATTTTTTTTTTTCTGTTTTGACCTATTTTCGTCGCGTTAAAACATAGAGCCAACGCAAATGAGTGAGTATTTGCGTCGCGTATAAACTTTTAGTTGATGCAAATGAGTGTATATTTGTGTTGCGAATAAACTTACAGCCGACGCAAATGAGTGTTTATTGCGTCAAGCTTTACTCAAGGCCGATGCAAATGACTCTACATTTGCATTGATTCTGCAGCCGACACAAATGACTCTACTTTCATTTGCGTCTTCTACAAATGTGTCGTAGTATGAAACTTAAAAATGCAACACATATGAATAAAAAATGAGATGGTTCGATGCTCTAGGATTAAATCTCATACATGTAGCCAATGCATGGGATGAAGAAGAAGCGATAGTAAAGATAGCACCAAATATATCAACGGTTAAACATACCTTTAAAAGAATGGAACTCCTCCACATAATGGCGGAGAAGATCAAAATAGACTTGAAATTTGGCACAATAACGAGAACTCCAATTTGAGCTAGAAATCTTGATTTTTACAGTAATAAATCCATCTTACCTAGGAAAGAAGAATAAATATGTGTATGAAGCAATAGGAGATCCGTTGCCTAAAACTACAGGGTAGTAAAATTGGATATATCAAACGGGGATCGTAGAGACTGTACCGCGGCTACTAGGATTTATGGGGAAATGTGCTGGGGGGAACTTTTCTTTTGGCAAAAGAACATGAAAAAATGAAGAGGCAGGGGAAGATGACGGGCATTTAGTGTCATATGTTCAGGATGAGATCAATGGTGAATCTAAGTTCATAGTAATGGATGCTAAATCCCCAAATCTTGAGTTCCTTGTGGTTTTCATGGTCTTTTTATCAAGGAAAGTGACATAGAAAAAAAGCTTCAATGATATACAATTCAGGGATATGCATGGTTTATATATTATACTTGAAATTAAATGATAATTAATAAATGTAAATTGCTATGATAAGCAGATAATAAAAAAAATTATTTGTTCAAACTTAGATAATATATTTATATTTACTAGTCTCAAACCTCATATTTAAAACAAATAAACAAATATTAAAAATTATTAAGAATGAAGTTGTGTAAGTATGTGGATTCATCTGTAAATTCTAACTTAAAGTTATAGAATATGAGATAGTGATGAGTAATTCCAAAAATTCAATTACTATTAATTTAAGAATTCCATACAATATTTTACATGAAGGGTATTTTTGTAGAAACTGCTGAAATATTAATTGTAAACAAATTCTACGTATTTATTTATCATTAAGCAACTTTTTTTTTTTTTTGAAAGATATCATTAAGTAACTAATTAAGTAAATTAATATAATTGTTTTGTAAAAAGGGCGATGAACCCGTATGTTCCAAAGCTTGAAGCTTCAATTGAAATTATAATTAATAAAAAAAATAACACTAAACTAAGCAACTAATTAAGTATATTAATATAATTGTTTTATGAAAAGGGCAATGAACCCGTATGTTCCAAAGCTTCAATTGAAATTATAATTAATAAAAAAATAAAAAAACACTAAAGTAGCATTGTTATACTATTATTTAAACTAATTTTATTAGGCAGGCGATATATTGCTTCATTTCGAATTAATATATTTATAAGATAATGTTACACTAATGACTCACTCCCAAATTTGAATAAAAGATTATGGTACATTTTCAAACAATTAATTTGATTTGAACATACATTCTTACGTTAAGACAACCAACTTTACTCTGAACTTGAATAGTAAGAAATCGGCTCCAGGCCACCAATTTCATTGACCTTAATTAAGGAATGTCCCTTATTATTAATAATTATAAAGTCTTCTCTAATCTTTATATATATATATCTATCTATTATGTTTTGATTATATGCTCAAAACCATTGTTTTATAACACTAATTATTTCATTTCTGTTTTGAATTCTTTCGAATTATTTCAGCATTAGTTGTAATAAAATGGTGGTTTTGGGTTTGGCTCATATAATTACTATTACTATTGGGGTCTGTAGTTTTATGGTATCTTCAGCTAACATAGACTTGTCAACTGCTATTCTGATTAAAGTTGATCAATCTGGCAATGGAGATTTCAAGAAAATACAAGACGCCATTGATTCTGTTCCTCCAAATAACTCTCAGTTGATTTTTATTAGGATTAAGCCGGGAATTTACAGGTTTGTTTGGTATCTCTAAAATATTAAAAATAAAAATGGATTTTAGAGCTATAATACTGATATTTGTGTATGCAGAGAAAAAGTAGTAGTGCCCGCTAATAAGCCACTGATAACATTAAGCGGAAGCAGTGCAGCCAATACCATAATAACATGGAGCGATGGAGGAGATATTTACCACTCTCCAACTCTATCTGTACTTGCTTCTGATTTTGTTGGACGCTTTCTCACTATTCAGGTATATATTACATATGTTATCTTAAGGATAGTCTGGATGTGACTATATATTATAGCTACCGCCTATAGTCGTTTAGGACATTTTATGGTTAATCTTAAAAAAAAATTTAATTTTTATAAAATTGTTCTAATTCTTAATTGGGAACAGAACACATATGGAAGTAGGGATAAAGCAGTAGCATTAAGAGTATCAGGAGAAAGAGCAGCATTTTATAGTTGCAGAATACAATCATATCAAGACAGTCTTTTAGATGAAATTGGATCCCATTATTATAACAATTGCTACATCGAAGGAGCCACGGATTTCATTTGTGGAGATGCTGCTTCAATTTTTGAGGTGATCCTTATAAAACTACTAAATACATTAATTATAGATGATTTGCATGATGAAGTAAGATGATATGTATGTGCAGAGGTGCCATGTACATTCGATTTCAAAGAACAATGGGTCAATAACAGCACAACACAGAGGGTCTGGATCAGAAAATAGTGGGTTTGTGTTCTTGGGATGTAAGATTACAGGCCTAGCAACTGGAAGTGCTTATTTAGGAAGGCCATGGGGTGACTATTCTAGAGTTGTCTTTGCCTTTAGTTATATCTCTAATGCTATCGTCCCCACTGGATGGGATTCTTGGGCTGGCCTTTCCAAGCAGAGGTATATTAATAATTATTAGTATATAATCTTAAATTTCGTCTTATCTCACTTAATCAATTAGTGTTAGTAATTTTAATTTTTAATTTAATTACTAGTAATTTTGGTTTGATTTAAATGAATAAAACGTGTGTGCAGTACGGTGTTCTATGGGGAATACAAGAATTATGGGCCGGGAGCTGATATGTCCAAAAGGGTAGCATGGTCACACAACTTATCAAGCGAAGAGATTTCACAGTTCTTGACTAAAGACATGATTGGGGGCCCAAGTTGGCTTAGGTCTTCCCCGACCACTTTCAAAAGAGGCCCTTTCAAGGCCCACGCTACCAATAATAATTAAACAATAAACACTGTAATTATTATTATTATTCTTTTATTAGCCTCATGATCATCCTTTTTCGACAAAAAAGGTTCATGATCACAAAGGCTATAACAACATATTCTATTCTTTTGTAAATACCATATACTTATTCAATCAAATTAATTATTTATTTTTTCAACTCCAATCATTTTTTTAATGTAAAACAATATAATAATTCACAATTAAAATTGAAAGGCAAATATTTTATGTTTAATACACTCAAATAATATATTCGACCCATTTAGTTGTTTAGATATTATTTAGTTGTATCAATAGTCATTAGTTATAAAAAAATAAAAATAAAAAGCTAAATGCTTAAAATTAAAAGAGTACGTAGATAACTAAATGTTAACTCAATAACTTTTTTACCAAAACACTAAAAACATCATCTTTTACGTTGTGATAAAAGCTATCTAAAAAATTATTGTAATCTAATTAATTAATATAAGAGAGAGAAAAGGTTTGAAAAGTTTAGTCAAATTATCAAATATTTTTACACCACTTAAGCAAAGCTAAAAAAAAAGGAAAAATTGTACCTAATATATTATATTTTGAGTGAAGGAATTGTTTTTGTTTCTATATTCAAAAAAGTTATGCGACGTATGATCAAACTGAAAATGAAACAAGAATCTTATTACCGATCAGAGAATATTGGATCAAATCAAAGCAATCGGATCAGGCAAATTATGCATAAAAAAAGATTTATCTACATATATGGACAGCTTATACAGTGTGTGTTACAAAAAATATACTACTCCAACAAAACAAATACAAAGCCATGAAATCTTAGAAGCAAGGTTCTTAACAACAGATAACCATTCTGTAAAGCAAGAACAAAAATTAAAAAAAGCAAATAACTAACTATATACTCCTGGTTTTTCTAACCACATTAACTTTAATCTCTGCTAAACAACATTAATTACCCACACAAACAACGAGAAAATTGATTAAGATAATGTGAACTTTGCCTTAACAGTAAAGCTGAAGGTGGTGATGGTTGGCTTAGAGTAGCTCTCATCCTCTTAAAAATGGCTACTTTTTTATACATAAAAAGTGAGGTTTTTTGAGTTGCTCTGTTATCTCCTCTTCAAGTTGAATTAATAAGCTTTCATGTCCTTGTCTGTTTCTTGCGTACAAGCTTTAGTATTCAACTCTCTACCTAATTCAACTTCCTCTTCTAACAAACTCATCTTTTATTTTTACAACTACTATATATTGTAATGTTAGTTGACTCATTTTTCTTCATCCAATTACACAATAATCATATGCAACATTCCTTTTGATTACATTAAAAAAGATGGTTCTAACTAAAACATCACTTTATTTTTTCTTTTCTTGCTTAATTCTGTTCATAATTTGTCTGCAAGTCCAAGCTGATGTTAAGAAATACCAATTTAATGTGAGTTGCTGAAAATTATTATACTTTATGGCATATTGTTATAATTTGCTTTTTTTAATTTAATTTGGTTTCAATTATGTTGCAGATTCAAGTGAAAAATGTAAGCAGACTGTGTCATGCTAAGCCAATTGTGACAGTAAATGGGAGATATCCAGGGCCAACAGTCTATGTCAGAGAAGGAGACAGAGTTCTTATAAATGTGACTAATCATGCACAATATAACATGTCTATTCATTGGTAATGCTAAATTTATATCATTAATTATTAATGAAATGAGATTAATGTAAAATACCCTTAATTTGAATGACTTAATAAGTTTTTATGGTATGCAGGCATGGATTGAAACAATTTCGCAATGGGTGGGCAGATGGACCTGCTTATATAACTCAGTGTCCTATAAAAACAGGCAACAGTTACACATATGATTTTAATGTAACAGGCCAAAGAGGAACTCTATGGTGGCATGCACATATCTTTTGGCTAAGGGCTACTGTGTATGGTGCTTTGGTTATCATGCCGAAACCCGGAACCCCATTTCCTTTCCCTCAGCCTCAACGAGAAGAAATCATTGTTCTCGGTCTGATATTAGTATTCCTTCTCATAGTATTAAATTTGTGAAGTTTTGTTGGGTTTTGCTGTAATTATTGAAAGTTGAATGTGCAGGGGAGTGGTGGAACACTGATGTGGAACAACTAGTTAAGCAAGGGGACAGACTTGGGTTGCCACCAAATGCATCTGATGCACATACTATTAATGGAAAACCAGGGCCACTTTTTCCATGTTCCGAGAAATGTAAGCGAAAAATGGAAAACCTAATGTATTCATTACTTTAAACAGTTAGTTTTGCCGAATAAGGAAATATTAGTAGTTTTTTTTAGCCATCAGGAGACTCAAATCTAGAGATATTGATATGCTAACACAAATTGATGCAGATACATTTGCTATGGAGGTTGAACAAGGAAAGACATACCTTTTAAGAATCATCAATGCTGCTCTCAACGACGAGCTTTTCTTTGGTATTGCTGGTCATAACATCACAGTAGTTGAAATTGATGCAGTTTACACCAAACCCTTTACAACACAAGCAATACTAATAGCACCAGGCCAGACCACAAACGTTCTAATTCAAGCAACGCAATCGCCTGGCCGATATTTTATGGCTGCTAGGCCTTTCATGGATGCTCCTCTTTCTATTGATAACAAAACTGCTACTGCTATTTTACAATATAAAGGTATCCCAAATACTGTACTTCCTGTCCTTCCTCAGCTTCCAGTACCAAACGACACTGCTTTTGCACTAAACTACAATTCCAAGCTCAGAAGCCTAAACTCTGCACAATTCCCAGCAAATGTCCCTCTTAAAGTTGACAGACATCTTTTTTACACAATTGGGTTAGGGGTAAACTCTTGTCCTACTTGCTTAAACGGAACAAAACTAGCTGCTTCTTTGAACAATATTTCCTTTGTAATGCCTCAAATTGGCCTGCTTCAAGCTCATTACTTCAACATCAACGGTGTTTTTCGAACAGATTTTCCAGATAACCCTCCAACTCCATTTAACTACACTGGTGCTCCACTTACTGCTAATCTCGGAACTTCCAAAGGCACAAGGCTCAGTAAAATTGCATATAATTCAACAGTGGAATTAGTACTTCAAGACACTAATCTTCTTACCGTTGAATCACACCCTTTTCATTTACATGGCTACAATTTCTTTGTTGTTGGAACTGGGATTGGAAATTTTGATCGTAAAAAGGATCCTGCAAAATTTAACTTGGTCGACCCTCCTGAAAGAAACACAGTTGGAGTACCTACTGGGGGATGGGCTGCTATAAGGTTCCGTGCAGATAATCCTGGTAGGATCCATTACTAAACTACTTTTAAATGCTATAAATCAGTGAATTATGGTCTTCTTGATTAACTTTTGTTTGCTTTTATAGGGGTTTGGTTTATGCATTGTCACTTGGAACTACATACAGGATGGGGTTTGAAAACAGCATTTGTTGTTGAGAATGGAAATGGACCAGATGAATCTATATTGCCTCCACCTAAGGATCTTCCACCCTGTTAATCATTAGCTCCATTGTTACAAAAGAACGGTCAACTACTTTTGAAAGTCAATTTCCAATTCAAAATTGATTGAAGAGGTGTAAGAATTTGATTGGAGGCTCATCTATCAAATTCTGTAACATAATTAAATATTTCAATTCATAAGCAATTCAAAAACTGTAATTGTAATTAACAATTAAATTGTTGATTGAGTAATAAAATTATTGGTCTGAAGTGGACTTGTTTCAAAATTACCTGCAAACATACATACATGCTTATTACCTATGAAACATAAGATTCAATATACATGAAGTCAAAGAAGCTTTGAAATATCAATGCAAGAGGGGAAAAAAAAGAGCTCACAGGCAGAAAAATTACTCTCATCTTCTATTAATCTGTGTGATGTCAAATTACAGAGAAGCACAAAAGAATAAGAGACTCAAGTAAGCAAAAACACGTTAAACCTCAATAATGACAAAAAAAAAAAAAAAACTCTCTCTGTATATCAGTATAAAGCTTCGATCTTTGAAGGCTGAAGAGAAAACCCTCTTAAGTCTTAACTTCAAGATGCCAAAATAGAAAGAAAAGTTATCATCAGAATCAGCAAAAGTAAACCAATCCAACAACCCCAATGGCATCTTTTCTTTTCCATTTGATTAGCATAATGAAGTCCAGTAGTACCTCTATTAATGTAATCTGCTCCACGACCTACATTATCCTCAATATTATCAATCTTATTACCTTGAGTCTCTACCAAAGCAGCCATATCAAAAAAAACTTGATGCAACTCAGTTAAGCTTCTCTGTATATCCTTCAAAGCCCGGTGCCTTTCTTGATTCTCCATCACCAAATCTTCCTTCCCAATAAAAGCTTTCTCTTGCCCTCCTCCTGAAACCATCTTCTCTAACAATTCCTCACTCGGTTGTTCACCAGTCACATTGTAGTATCTCCTTTTAAGCCCTTCTTTATGATCTTTCAAAATCCTTGCCCTCAATTCTTGAAAATCATTCATCATGTCTTTCAACTTACTTCTCAAACCATTAGTTACTGAAATCCTGGTTCTATCAATTGGGCTGCCTTCTTTGTAAGCCATGGATAAGTTCCTGTTCTCCATATTAGACTTGTCTAGTGATCCCAATCTTGACTTGATAATCTTGGCTTTTCTAAGGACTGTAACCATATCTGAATTTATTCTGTCTCTAATTCCTTTAAGCACTTTAGTACTGTGAGTGGATTTTGAGTGTTCATTTAGGTCTTGAAGATCAAGAAGAAGGGTGGTAATCTCTTCCATATCATTCTTAATTGTATTCACTTCTTCAAAGAATTTTGCCAGATTCTGTTCTTCAGCCTGGTTTAATTGGCCCATTTCAATGTCTGGCTCAGATTTCAGATCCTTCATGGCTTTTTTCTTTAGTTCTACGTAATTGAGAAAAGAATGAGTCATTAAATCATTCATCTTCGCTGCAATCTATTAATACTACCTGCAAAGAATGAATATTTTAGAATTCTAGCATTCCATGATATTGACAAAAAAAAAAAAAATCAGAAGAAACTTGAAAAGAATGAGCTGTTAATATTCAGAAAATACCACAAAAATGATCAAGGCAAGATCAATTGAATTGTGGTTGGTGATCTTCTCACTGCACCAGAAACATGAAGTAAAACAAGATTTTATTATACAGCAAAAGGATTCAATTCAAACTTTCTATTAAAAATTCAAAAGAATCATAACAAAACATGAATGTTAAAGTTTAATCTTCCTTCTCCCTTTCAATTAATCAATTGATTTTCTCAATTACCGAACAGAACTTGAGTCTTAAAAGATTATAATGAAAACACTGTGCTTTGATTTTCAAAAATCAAATTTGAGTATCCCAACAAAACAGAGTTCTTGGAAAAAAACATAAAAAACAAGAATCAAATGTAGTAATTCTAATTGTCTTTCCAATTGGAGATTGTCAGTCTAAACACTAAACATTACAAAGGGAAGAATGAAAGATTAAGAGGAAGAAATAGAAAAGAAACCTTGAAAAGACTGATACTTTTGCAGAGAAGCAACAATCTCAATCTTTAATCTTTTCTTCGAAAATGTCTCTTTGAGAATGAAAATTAGAGAGAAAGGAAAGATCTAATAAACGTTGATAGATTTGAGAGAAAGATAGAGAAAGATTTTGCAACTTCAACTTATATATAAAGATGAAATCATATGAGAGAGCGATAGAGTCGTCAATTGCTCTGCTTCTGTTACGATTTCTTGAATTTTCAAATTTCAAATTTTATAAGGGCTCCCCTCTTCAGGAGCCGTTTCACCTGCGGTTACTAATTCAAAAAGTCCATTTTGCCCCATAAAGAAATGGCGTCGTTTAATGCTTAAAAAAATAAACTGGTATTTACTGATAATAGTGTAGTAACCGTCGCCACCTGGTGAATGCTTTTGCTTCTGCAAAGAGAGAAGGAAAAAAATGGAGAAGAAAAGCAGAGTACTAATCATTGGAGCAACTGGAAATTTAGGGTACCATTTGGCAGAATCAAGCCTCAAATTCTCCCATCCAACTTATATTCTTGTTAGAGAATCTGCTTACTCTGACCCTATCAAACTGCAAAAGATAAACACTCTTTCTAACGCTGGTGCTACACTAGTCAAGGTCTCTTCTCTCTATATGTCTAAATTTCTTTTAAAAAAAATTTGGGGTTTCTTTTTCTCTTTAGTGTAAGTTTTAATGTGCAAAGATTGTATTTTGCTTTAATGGGATGTTTAGGGTTCGTTGGAAGATGAGAAGAGTCTTGTTGACGCAGTGAAGCTAGTAGATGTTGTGATATGTTCAATTCCATCCAAACAGGTTCTTGATCAGAAGCTTCTTATCAGAGCGATTAAAGAAGCTGGTTGCGTCAAGGTTGGTTGTTCTTGCTATTCTCATTACTGATTTTTTTTTTCTTTTTTCTTTTCATTGTTTTTGCTCTTCTTTTTTACCCATTTGCATTGTTATATGCTTCTCCTAAATACTGATAATGTTGCATTGGAAGAAACTGCTGCCCTAGTTTATAATGTACTTAATCTAAGATGGGTAAATGAAGTGCTTATATTCTTTGTTTATTGACAGCTTTTTGTAGTCTATAATTAATAAATTCTAGTGTTTTTTGATCCACATCTAAGAAAACCTTTTCTTTGTACCAAAAGTGTGCTCTTGAGTGATTAGCAACTACTTATCTGAAAATATATGCTAAAATGGTAGGAAATCGTGTCTGAATAGACATTTTTTAAAAAAGAAATTTCCAATAAATTTGTTTGATAGCTTTGTAAACCAATGATTTTGTTTGAATATGCATTATTTCCAGCTTCTATTCTCTTTCTTATTGTAGGATTCCTTCTGGACTTTAAATAGAAAATCTCACAGAAATTGCTCCTTGTACTGCTTCTTGATCATTTTTACCAAAAGCTTTTAACCTATTGCTAAGCATATTATGTTGATGGCGGGAAAGAACAAGCATGAAAAATGTAAACTAGTCAAGGCAGATTATGCATGATAAATATTTTCATTGAGAACTAAAAATAGGAATTTAACTCTTTAGCATCCCTGTATATCCAATGTTATATATGCTTATTTACAAACTTTGGAAGGAGGGAAAGATAGATGAGTGCTAGCATCACTAATTGAATCCGCTTCTGTTCAGTAAGATGGATTTGTGTGTACTAATTGTTACAGAAATTCATTCCGTCGGAATTTGGAGCTGATCCAGATAAGACACAAATTTCTCACATGGACTACAATTTTTATTCAAGGAAATCTGAGATTCGACGTCTTATAGAAGCAGAGGGCATTCCTTATACTTACATTTGCTGCAACTTGCTCATGCGATATTTACTTCCGTCACTAATTCAACCTGGTCTGGAAAGTCCACCGAGGGATAAGGTCACTGTGTTTGGAGATGGGAATGTTAAAGGTCCAGTACTCAAGTCCTAATAACCAATGCCAATTGATCGTCTAATCCATTCTTAAATTTTTTATTACCCATGGAATCTTGATAGATGCAGTTTCTTGCAGGTGTTTTTATGAAGGATCAAGATGTTGCAGCCTTCACCGTTTGTGCAATTGATGATCCACGTACCCTAAATAAGGCATTGTATTTGAGACCTCCAGGAAATGTGTATTCAATGAATGAGCTGGTTGAGATTTGGGAAAGTAAGGTTGGCAAAAAGCTTGAAAAGTTTTATGTACCAGAAGACCAACTTCTCATGAAAATAATAGGTACTAAACTTTTTATATTCAATATTTACATGCGGAAAACAGCTGCTTAGTGTTTGCACAAATGAATTAAATAAAAATTTATATCAAGCATAGTTACTTCTAAGTTGCTTGTAATTTCCATAGGGCCAAGACATGATAAGAACTACTTGATCGCAACATATTTATTTGCATGCACGGTAAGTTAGTTTAGCACAAGCAAAAAACTTCAGCTTATAACATATTTGAAATACATATTTTGAGTATGCTTAGCATTGGATTGTGGTCTTTTTTTGTTAGCTTGTTGGATGCACAGGATTACAGGCAACTTGGGGTAGTGTTTTTTCTGGAACAATATTAAATAGAATGCGCTAATCTTGTTGCAGATTTATACAATAAATCTGACTTTCGTTTAACCATATTGCAGAGACTCCATATCCAGATAACATGACTCTGATATTTATATACTCAGTCTTCATAAAAGGCGATCATACATATTTTGACATTGTATCCTCGGGAGGGATTGATGGGACAAAACTTTATCCAGAGCTGAAATACACAACAATAAGTGAATATTTGGAGACCCTAGTGTGAGATCCTAACAAAGATTGTTTTGATTGAAGCTGATTCAGATTTCTAATTTCTTTTACCAGAAAAAGTGATAACATGCATTATTATTTATTGGTATGATTAATTTTGTAATAATATGTACATAAATCTTCCATTCAAACTTGATGGCTATATATATATATATATATAAATTGAAGGTGAAAGCATGACAAGTTTCAATGTTCAAATCCTCTAGAAGCAGCAAAGACTGTTCTATTCTTTAAAGTCATATGAGTTGAGGATTTTCTATTGCATGTAATAATATTTAAGAATTGAAAACGGTTTCTTAATCACAGATAATTACAAGTTGTTCACTTAAGCGTTTACAAATGGTCCGTTTTCAAAGGGGACTGTGCTTTTATTTTCATTTCCCCTCAAAAATAAACAGAATTGATTTTCAAATTGTAATTTTTCTGAAGGTTTCAAGTAATCACATGCAATGCTTAAAATACACACTGCTTTTATCTCCAAAACTATTATAATTTCTTTTTTCTTTTATTTTTCTTTAATTTTAGATGTTTTTATTTGAATACAATAAAAAATAAAACAGAAAAAATTGTAAAAGGTCTTAATTTTAGATGTCCTGCAATTATAAATAGTAAAATCTTAATTTTAAACTAAAATTAGAATAACTATTTGATATAAAAATGATATTCCATTTCTGTATTATATTGGGTTTCATAATTGTCTAAAAGAAATGTGTATTTAGTTCTTCATTTTCTGACATTTATTAATCACTTTTTAGTGAAAAATTAACTAGCATTACAATGTAAACTCTTCTATTTGACTTTTCTAATGTCGTTAATTTTGTCACATATTTTTCTATTTTACCCCTCTGACTTGGAGAGATGAGAGAGAAAAAAAAGAAACTTATTTAAGAAAATAATGAAATGAGAAAAAAAAGAATAAAAAATGAAAATATAGCAAGATGACATTGGAATTCAATTTATTGGCACAAATAAAGTTTTGTGTGTGGATTAGTCTCAAGAGATTCCCTTTTATAGTGAAGTTGAGATGGCAGAATTCCAAAATCTTTGTGCCTAATAAGATTTGATAGGCCTGAGAACATCTTGACCCAATGATCCTAAAGTTCTCAGGGTTCGTGGTTTCTAAGTATCATGGCAGGTCGGACGTTTGGAGGCCGAATGCTACTGAGGTCGACCCCTATCCCTGTCCAACGAAAGAGGGGGATCTTCACTTGAAGTAGGACCCTGAAAAGTTCAGCTACTAAATGTAATTTACAGTTATATTTGTTAAAAAATTAAAAGTACCCCATATGTGGAATTGATTTATAAATAGGATTTGAGATACACTAATCTAATTATATGGATTGAATTTCAAGAATTCAAATCCATTCCAATTCTATGTTCTCAAATTTATGTAAATTTATATGAACATTTTGAGATTCTTATATGTCCTTTTTTTAGCTTATCCGGTTTTTGAAATTTTATCCCGACTAACTAAATTCGATCATAGTAAACTTAACAGTAGCAGGTGAGTCATCCAATATAGATAGTTGCATCCGGTATTGCTGCATCTAGTATTGCTACTAATGATTTCCTTTTAAAATTCACTATCATGATTGTCCACTATAGACTAGAAATTTTGTCATTTTATTGGTCTTTTTTTATCAATATCATTTTATTGGTTTGATTTGAAGAAATCAAGGAATACCTACATAATGCTGACTAAATTGGATTGTGCAAAACCAAGTTTTATCTAACTTCACTTGGCCTAATACTTAACTTTTACAAACTTGTATTTTACAAAAATTACAAGCATACCATCAATGTAAAATTACAAGCATACCATCAGAGGCTGGATGTCATTTTCCTTTTAATGAAAATTAGGACCGACGACAGGTCCTAGTAGATGAATAATATTACAAGTTTCAATTGTTGCTTTATGGTTCTAAGCAATGGGCATGGTGGAGGTCTATGTATTTTATGGAACTCATGTATGAATATATAGGTTACTAAATATGCTTGGGATTTTGTGGATATGAATTGGAGAAGAGGGCTAGAGTTAGTTAGGTTGACTTATTTTTATGCAATACTCATAGGGGTAGGAGATGTGTTCCTTGGAATAGGTTGTGTTCTTCAGTTATACTTTAGTCCATTCCGTGGTTAGTTAAAGGGGATTTTAATCAAATATTGTTTTCATCTGAAAAGGACATGGGATTATTGGTTCCATCTTATTTGATTGCAGGATTTTGTGAGGCATTAGAGGACTGTAAGCTTACAAATGTTACTATTGAGGGGACTCTGTTTACATAAAGCCAATGTAGAAGAGGGGAAAAGTCTATCTTTCAAAAATTAGATGGAGGTGTGGTGAATAGTGCCTAGTTTGATTTGTTCCAAGATTTTGTGGTTCAAACTCTTACTTACCCGGTTAATGATCAAAGACCTCTTTTATTGGATTATTTTCTTGAAATTCATTCTAGACAATCTGTGTCTTTTAAGTTTGATTTCAAACTCTGATTTTTCTGAAATTGTTAAAGCTGAATGGGATAGATGTACGGTTGATCTATGCGTTTGCTGGATAAACTTGATACTCTTACTAAAATGATGTAGGGGTATAGTCGTGATAAGAACAAGGTTAATAGGATTCGAAAGAGGCAAATTGAAAAATTGATGCGAAATTCGAAAGTCCATGAGTTACGAAGGGAGTGGCAGATTATTTTGGAGCAGGATGAAATTTAGTCAGAACAGTGTGCTAAGGTGTTTTGGGTCAAGTATTAAATACCGTAAATCTAATAAATTTATTATGCTCTGAGATTGGATGATAATAGAGCAATCACGCGAGAAAATGATATTGAGAGTGAGGTTCTTTCTTATTTTACTAGTATTTTTTGTGGAGGTTCAGAGAATCTGAATGAGATTAATGATGTTATTCCACGAAAGGTGTTTAATGATGACAATACTTTGCTTATTGTAGATTTTCATATTGATGAGTTTAGAGCTACTGTTTTTCAAATGCATTTAGATAAGTCTCTTGGACCTGATGGTTTAAATGTGGAATTTTTTTTCAGAATTTTTAGCATGTGATAAGTAATGATATTTTTAGGACGTGTGTAAGGTGGTTGGAGATGGGTGTTTTTCCAACTAATTATAAGCACTTTTAGGAACCGACCCTCTAGAATGCCCATAACAAAGGGAGGGTCGTGAAGTTCGCCCGGACAAAAGTCGAGGGTCAGCTTCTCACTGGTCGATCCTGTGGTCACCATGCTTCCTTTGAGCTGACCTGCAGAAGGCTTCGAATGTAGGTAGCAGCCCTCGCACATTGAATAGGCCCTAACCTCTTAGACTTCGAAATTTCCGAGGCCCAAAAATTATCTTATTAGGCGCAAGAATTTTTGGGATCCTACCGCCTCAACTTCCCTATAAAAGGGAACCCTAAACATCACTTAAGTACTAATTCACACATTAGGATTTCATTTGTTACGATAAGCATGGAACTTTAGATTTTTAGTCAACACTCTTCGAATAGTCAACCTTAGATAGCGAACATAATGTCTGGAAAAGAGATAGTCAAAGAGAACTAATGAAGAAGAAACAACCTACATCCTTTTCCTTCCTTTTCAGGAGGTCGGCTTCCACCACCGCCTCCTAATGGAGATCGCGACCCTCCACCCGTAGGAATGACAGAACCTCAACAACCAGGTGAGAGATCAAACCTGAACTCAAACATTACACCTGAAGAATTTGTAATATAATATATAGGTATAGATAAACGCGTATGGCCGTTTGTGAAGTCAAAAACACCCTCGACCCCATGTTCAAATAAAATAGGAAAGGCGTGTTAATAAGTCATATAGAATCAATGGATTCATGGCACAATCCCTCCATGATGCTTTTTTTTTTACAAATTTTTTTCTAGTAGAGGGATCAAATGGTATATAGTTCTTTTGTTAGAGATTGGAGGATTAGAAGCATGAAGAGGTAGAACATGTCCGATGATACGAATTTCGAGTTCCCAAACCAATGATAGACTATGACATTCTAAACATACTTCTATATCATGAAGAAGAAAGCTTTTATATGCATGATTCGACTATAATTCTTACTAGTCAAGTAATCCTAACCCATTCGTATCACCAAGGTTTTTGTTCCTAAAATATATACACATATGTATAAATTAAACAATTCAAAAATCAAAAAGAATTTAACAAGTAAAGAATCATACAGTAATTCAAAACAGAGGTTAGATTACTATAGTTATAAAAAGAAGGCTAATCAATAATTAAGCATAATTAAGTAATATGAAGATATATCATCTAAATAACTTTCCCATGAGAACTCAGGATTAGGTAAAACATAAGGTTTAAGTTATAACAAATAGATAAATAACCATGTATTAGGAAATAGACATCAACAGAATCCTTAACCCAAAATCATAAGATTATTAAAATAAATATTTAGTATTGGCATTCAGCTAAACACATGAATTAAACCATCAAGTAAACTAGACCTAAGTGAATCTAACAAAAAGCATAAGTAATAATTTATGATTAACATCTTGAAAAAGATAATTAGTTAATGAGTAAGATAATATTACATAAAGTTATTGGTGTTGACATTAACTGATGCATTCATAAGGTGTGTAACATGTAAGTCAAAAGATAAGATAGGTAATATGTGCATGTTCATGAATGTGTGCAATTATGTTTATATTGTCATATATTATGGTTAAAGTATTCACTAAGTTATATGCTTAGTGTGTTTGAATTGTCTAAACACATAGGTACTAAAGTAGTGAAAAAGTTAAATCATAAAGAACTTCAGAGTAGCGCAACGGTAAGCAAATAGATTAGCATGTGAGAGCAAAATCATATAGTTATTAATAATAGGGGTAATTATTTTTGGGTCCCTGAAATTTGGCCTAATAGACTCGTTGGTCTCTCTATTTTCAAAATTGTATCGACGGGTCCCTAACTTTTTAATAATAGACTCTCAGGTCCTTCCTTCCACTTTGGCCGTTAATCAACGGAAAAAGTCAACGTTTTTTTTTTCAAAATGACAAAACTACCCTTTGGTTTATTTGAATTGAACCATGATTTATTTGAATCGAACCAGACTAATTAAACCCAATTTTAAATCAAACCACTGTAAAAATTAAAAATAACCAAAGTGGGGCTTGAACCAGAGATTTAGAGTATGTTAGAATACATGATAACCAGCTACACCAAGACACCTTTAGTGTGTTGGATTGACGTGATAAAATTTTATTGTGTAAGACACAACCATTCACCTTTTATGACTATAGCAATTATCTATTCTTTCAATTAAGATTTTATTAAATAATTACATATTTATTTTTTTATCATCTTAGACAAGTCTGAAGGTTAGAAGA
>CANUEY010241697.1:0-16166 GCA_948099555.1 Croton setiger
TAAGTAAAACTTAAACCGTCGTACCTTACCCCCTTACCCGAATCTCTGATTTTTGACCATTGCCTTTTTAAAATAAAAACGGAGTCATTTTTGAAAATTAAAATATGGTTTTTCCCGAATTTTTCGGGTGGCGACTCTTTTGAACAAAATAATTTTTAAGACCGACTGGTTTCGGCATTCTCATTCCAAAACTAAAAATATTTTGTCACCTTCCTATTCCTCCTTTTAAACCATTTGTTTATTTTCGTTGGCGGTTCGAAAAATCCGGCCGTCAACACTATGTTTATGGCATTAATGAACAAGGTATTCCAACCATTTCTTGATAAGTTTGTTATCGTGTTCATTGATGACATACTGATTTATTCTGAGAGTCCATTGGAGCACGAGAGGCATCTGAGAACTATTTTACAGATTCTACGGGAGAAGTAATTGTATGCCAAATTTAGTAAGAATGAATTTTGGCTGGATCATGTCATGTTCTTGGGCCACGTCATATCATCCAACGAAACAGAAGTGGATCCAGAACAGTGGAGGCAGTTATGAACTAGCAATAACGACGGAGTGTTACTGATATTAGGAGTTTCCTTGGTATGACCGGTTACTATTGCCGGTTTATAGAGGGATTCTCTATTATTGCTGCTCCATTGACTAAGTTATTGAGAAAATATGTTCCTTTTTTTCGATTTGAAGCCTGTCAGTGGAGTTTTGACAAGCTGAAGGAAAAGTTAACCACAACACCAGTGTTAACTATTCCTTTAGGTACGGGAGGTTTTGTGGTTTACAGTGATTCATCTCAGATATTCACAGATCATCAGAGTCCAAAGTATTTGATGACATAGAAAGAGTTAAACTCTAGACAGAGAAGGTGGATCGAGTTACTCAAGGATTACGACTGCACCATTGAGTACCATCCAAGCAAAGCTAATGTTGTAGCTGATGCCCTTAGCTGAAAGGGTACTGGTACTTCAACCTATTCATAAGTGTCCTCTTTATCACTTGTGGGTTAGTTGAAGAAGATCAAGATCGACCTGGATAAAGGTTAAGAGAATGTGTTATTGGCAACCTGAAAAGTGAGACCGGTTTGACATCCCTAACCTAAATCATATGTCATAAATGTCGTCATTTTTTAAAACATAGCATAGTTTTTACAATTTTATCGTAAAAGTAATATTAATTAGAGAATTCTTACATATTAAGAAATTAAATAAAAGTGAATATTGTAAGAGATTAATTTAAGATATTTGAATAAACTAAGAGTTTAAAATGTGTTTATAGTCGGTTGACGTAAACGAAGGTACAACTAGGGTTTTTCTTGTTGCGACAGATAAAACGTTGGTAGTGCGAATAATTTAAAAGAAATTTTTTTGAAATTAAATAATTTGGGGAATAAATGTAATATAAGAATATATTTGTTTTGGAAACCTTATTTCTACGATGATGTCATACGATTTTGGCTCTGCCGGCATCGCCGAGGTTCTAGAGTCAGTTTCGAGGGCCGACCGTGCCGCGAATATTTTTCGGACCCGTTTTCGCCTAAACTTTAAAATTTATTTTTAATTATTATTTTAACAATAAAAATGAAAGAAATCACTTGAAGAGGTGGGTTTTGGACAAAAATAAGAAAGGGAAAAGGAGGAGAAGAAAAAGGTAAAGTGTTTAAGATATTTTGAATAATTTAAGTAAAAACTAAGTAGGAGATGTAAAGCTTATGTTTGGGATTTTTTTCTGGGACCTTAAGGGTCTGAAGAGAAGGTTTGAAGAGGTGGAAAAGTGAGAGAAATAGGAGAAACGAAAGAAAAACAAAAAAGAAGAGAAAAAGAGAGAAAAGAGAAAGAAAAGAGAGAAAAAGAAAAGAAAGCTTGGGTTTTATGGGTTCTATGTAATCCTAAGATGTATTAGAGAATATTAGGAGTGATAGAGAAGGAGAAGAAAGGTTAGAAATAGAGGGAATTGAAGAAAACAGTAAGGAAGCAAAACCAAAATTTATGAAAAATAGTGATAGAGAAGGGTGAAAGAGAGAGAAAAATAAGAAAATCTAGCTTGCATGGGTTAATTTGGAGCTTAGAGATTCTTGGGAAGAGATTGGTGGTGAGAAATGGTTGGAAAGTCTTTGGAAAACCGCTGGAAAATCGTCAGGAAGTTGGGTCCAGAAGTAGGGAAATCGGGCAAAATCTAGGGGTTGGAGGTTGAAGAAGATCAAAACGGCAGCAATGGTTGCATTTTGATGAAAATTACCTTCTAGGTACCTGAATTTGGTAAAATTACATTTTGACCCCTAAATTTTATAATTTAATGCAATTTAGTCCTTACAGCAAAGTTTTAATTGTTTTAAATTTAGTCCTACCAGAATTGATTTTTGATAAATATCATGACCCCTAAAGTTTCTGACGCATTACAATTTATTCATTCTGCCTGTTTTTAATTTAAAATAATTATATTTTGTCCCCTAAACTAACTGCCGCATTACAATTATACCCCCGGAAAGTTTAAAATGTTTTAATTTCACCACTCTTTCCCAAATTGTGTTCTGAAAATTATAATTTGACCCAGAACTTGCAGCCAGACTTCAATTATGCCCAGAAAACTTTGAAAAACTATTTAATTGAGTCATATTTGGTTTAAATTGAATTTATTTTTATTGTTTGGACAAATTGGCTAATAAATTAAGTTTGATAATTATAATTATTGTTAAATATGATTAATATTTTATAAATTAAGTTTGATAATTAATTTTAATAGTGTTTTTAATATAGAAAATATTTGATTTAAGTTAAAATTCAAAGTAAATAATATTATCTAGTAATGAAATTAAATTAATTAAAAGAGATAAATGTTTAATCATGCATCATAGCATATGTGAATTATTTATATGATAATTTGAATATTTTTGCTATGTTATGTAATATAGGAGCATCGAGTTCTACAGGGGGACGGGGTAAACAACCTAAGACTCAACTTAGCTCACCGTTTTGAGGTAAGTGTAAACTTACTTATTTGTATTGTTTAAAATTATTTGTTAATAAATGATGAATTATTTTATAATATTTGATTTGTTTGGACCGGTACTCGAGCCCGGTCAATTGATTTATTTGATATTGAAATTATATGATACATGAACTGTCGGATTGGTATTAAAATCGACCAACTGAATTGTTTGCTTTGTTTATATGATAATTGAACTATTTGGACCGGTATTGAACTCTGGTCACTTGATTTACGTGAAATTATGATTTATGCTTATTGAATTGCTGGACCGTGTGAACCCTTATTGAGAAGCCCTTCGAGCCGCCGGGCCGATTCGCGCGGAGTCAGTTAACCGGGGATCTTCACCCGAGGTGATATGTGTGTGTGTGTGTAGAGTCGCCACTTAATTTATTTTGTTGAAGTGGAAAAATTAAGAAAGAACCTCTAGTGACTCCGTTTTCCGATTAACCTATTTCTAGGGTAATCGCTCCAATGGATGAAATGCAATAGTCTTCGAACTCGAGGCGGATTCAGAGGTTATGTCATGCATTCATATCCATGATTCTTTTCCCTAAATGTATATGATGCAGGAATGAAGAGATTTGAAAGGATCGAGGGTGGACCTGCTATTCGAGGTTAGGTCTCGAATATGCCTACATACTCTCGTTTGAATGAGAGATCAAGGTCAATGTTGTTCGGATTGTCTATTTAAAGGCGTGATGGAGGGGTGTGTATGCATGTATGCATGCTATGAGTGTGTGAAAGTGATTTTAGGCCTTTTGGCCGAAAAGGGAGTTTATCGACTTCCATGGTCGAAAAGTATGTAATGTAGGCCTAGTGGCTGAAAAAGGAGTTTTAACGACGTTTGCGGTCGAAAAGTGTGTAAAATGTAGGCCTAGTGGCCGAAAAGGAGTTTAAGGACATACGCGGTCGAAAAGTGTGGTTTGTAGGCCTAGTGGCCAAAAACGGAGTTTAACGACGTCCGCGATCGAAAAGTGTGGTTTGTAGGCCGAAAAATGAGTTTAACAACGTCCGTGGTCGAAAAGTGTGATTTTTGATATTTCCGCTGGGCAGATTAATTTTTAGGCCTTTTGGCCAAAATATGTATTTTGGTGTGTTTCCGTTGAGGGAAAAGAGTTTATTAGGCCTTGGGGCAAAAAAATGTGATTTTTAGGTGGCATTGCGGCCAAAAATTTGATTTAGTGTGGCGCTATGGCCAAAAGGGTGATTTAAAGTGGCGTTGCGGCGAAAAATTGATTTAGTGGCGCTGTGGCCAAAATAAGTGATTTAGGTGGCGCTGTGGCCGAAAAACGTGATTATGCAATGCAAATGTTATGTATGCATGATTGAGGAAGGGGTAGAAGAGAATTAAATCAAAAAGATTGAGTTTAGATTCATACCTGTATAACCGGCATCCACTTCGTAGCTTCAGCTTGATTTGGACTTATTTTATTATGTGATTATGAATGAAAATGTTAGTTATCACAACAATGCAATGCAGAAAGCAGTAAATAATTGCCTGGAGATGAAGAATCACCCTAGGCAAAAAGGAAGAAGAGAGCGGCTGTCAACACAGATCAAGATGTGAGGAAAATGGATGTTTGAGGGGGGTATTTATAGGGTTAAACTTGGCCAAAAGTCAATAGAGGGCGGCCTGGGGCGCCTTGCTTCGTCAACTTGTGCGTTTTTCGTTCCAGAGCCTTTTTGAGACGTTCCGGGACTCCGATTGCTTTTCCGAGGGCATTTTTGTGGCCCTCATAAAATCCCGGATGTTTCTAGTACCATCAAGGCATACTTCCGGCACTGTTTTCCAAAAACGCCTGGTCCGACTCGACTGTTTGCAGTCTGCGGAACTTGGTTTTCCGGGCCTCAAAATTTGAGTATTCACAGTTGCCCCCCACTGGGCGACATAAATGTGATTTATGGAGCTCAGTGGTGTTCTGAATCGCTAATTTGAGGTCGGTGTCCGGACGCGCTGGGAAGACCCGCGTTTTGGGATCTATGCCTATAAATAGGGGGAGGGGTGGCATTCTTTCTCCACTCCATACTCTCCTCTCAAATTTTCTCTCAAACTCTTTGTTCTTTCTTATGAAGATTTCCTTATGGAGATGGCTCTTATTATATTTGATTTTTCCAGTCTTCGACCCTGGAATTACCTTCGGAATCTAATCCCTTAGGTATGGGAAGCGTGGGAAAAAACTGGCCCTAACGAAATCCGTTTTCCTCGGGGGAGGGGGGGGAGTACGGATTCTATGGGGCATATAGGCTAGGGCAAATTGCTGGAGCATGTATACTCCTAGATCTCGTCCCAGCCAAATGCTGTAATTGCCACCAAGATTCCCCAAATGGAATTGGTTGGAATTATAGCTAAATTTTTGGAAAAGTTCCAAAACTCGAAGCATCCCCGGAGGCCAAGATTGTAAATTTTAATTTTTTAAATTTTCCTTGTAACGCTAGTAGTAAAATAGGAAAATTAGAAATCGATGTGATGAAATTTATTCATCATTAATAAAATTGAGTTTGAGAAATTCTTTTATGTGTGCAGTGATTAATTTTATGTTCTTATTTTAAAAAAGATTCAATTTAGGGACTGAATTTGAAAGAAAATTTTAATTTGGGAAGGAAATTTGCCAAATAGGAAGGAAAGTTGCAAAATTGGAAGCTGAAACTCGCCTGGATGGTGGCCTGGAGTGCCCTCATCGTCTGTTTCTTTACAAATAGGGTCCTTTCCATCCTTTTCCCCACACAAATCCATTTTGTGTGCGGAAAAGACAAGTTTTAGGGCCAAAAATTCCTATTTTTCGGGGAGAATGAATCCATATTTCAACTACATCATGCATAATTGGACTAAAAGTCTTTTAAAGATAGAGAGGAGCAATTTGCAGCAATATGGTTTGTCTGCTATTACTACCTTAAGCGGAATAGTAATAGATTGGGATTTTCTTCATGCTTGCATTAGGTTTTGGGATCCTAATGCGCACGTCTTTCGATTCGGGGCTATGATGGAAAAAATGTCCCATCTCTTTGAGGAATTTTGTGCGATTATTGGGTGTGATCCAAATGGCCCTTTGGTTAGGCTTGAGATCAAAACAGGTTATTTAGGTTCGTTTGAGAACCTTTTCCATTTTTCGAGGGCAAAAGCACGAACAATGCTTGTGGATGGTCAAAAAGTGATTCTGCCATTTTTGATTGATGAATTTCTAGAGGCAAATCCTGAGAATTCAGAACTTTTCTGCTTCTTAACCTGATTTTTGTTCAATAATGACCCAGGGTTTGGAGACCTTCGATTTTGCCCCCTGAGTAACCAGATGGAAGGGATGTAGTTCGAATTTCCTTTTAAAAAGCGTGATGGAGGGGTGTGTATGCATGTATGCATGCTATGAGTGTGTGAAAGTGATTTTAGGCCTTTTGGCCAAAAAAAGGGTCGAAAAGGGAGTTTATCGACGTCCGTGGTCGAAATGTAGGCCTAGTGGACGAAAAGAAGTTTATCGACTTCCGTGGTCGAAAAGCGTGATTTTTTAGTGTTTCCGCTGGGGGAGATTGATTTTTAGACCTTTTGGCCAAAATGTGTTTTTGGTATGTTTCCACTAGGGAAAAGGGGTTTATTAGGCCTTGGGGCCAAAAGTGTGCTTTTGGGGTGGCGCTACGGCCAAAAGTTTGATGGCACTGCGGCCAAAAGAGGAATTTTGAGTGGCTCTGTGGCCAAAATTTGATTGGAGTGGCGCTGCAGCCAAAAGTTGATTTAAATGGCGCTGTGGCCGAAAGAGTGATTTTGGTGGCGCTATGGCCAAAAGTTGATTTAAATGGCGTTGTGGCCAAAAGTTGATTTAGGTGGTGCTGCGGCCAAAAATAAGTGATTTGGGTGGCGCGGTTGCCAAAAAGTGTGATTATGTAATGCAGATGTCATGTATGCATGATTGAGAATGGGGGTAGAAGAGAATTAAATCAAAAAGATTGAGTTTTGAATCGTACCTATGGCAATTGGCGTCCGCTCCTTAGATTCAGCTTGATTTGGAATTATCTTATTATGTGTTTATGTATGAAAATGCAACTTATCATAACAATGCAATGCAGAAAGCAGTAAAGAATTGACTGGAGATGAAGAATCACCGTAGGCAACAAGGGAGAAGAGAGCTGCTTTCAACACAGCCCAAGGTGTGGAGAAAAATGAAGTTTGGGGGGAGGGTGGGGTATTTATAGGGTTAAACTCAGCCAAAAGTCAATCGAGGGCGGCCGGGGGCACCTGGGGCTGCCTTCTGAGGGCGGCCTGGGGCGCCTTCCCAGGGCGGCCAGGGCTGCCTTGCCTTCGCAACTTGTGCGTTTTTCATTCCGGAGCCTTTTCGGGACGTTTCGGGACTCCGATGGCTTTTCCGAGGGCATTTCTGTGACCCTCGTAAAATTCCGAACGGTTTTAGTACCATGAAGACATACTTCCGGTACTGTTTTCCGAAAACGCTCGGTCCGGCTCGATTGTTTGCAGTCTGCGGAACTCGGTTTTCTGGGCCTCAAAATTCGAGTATTCACAAAAACCTAAAACAAGGCAGTGTGTGGGAAGGAAGAAAAAGAGGAAGAACCAGCTTGCATCGGTTACTTTCGGGTCTTGGGATCACCTTAGGGAGTTTCTGGGAGTAGATTGGTGGCAAGAAACGACCAAAAAATTTCCTGAAATCACTAAAAAAGTTGCTTGAAAAGGAGGCCAGAAATAGAGCTATGGGGCTGTTTTCTGGGTCTGAGGAAAAGAAGATGCAGGCTGCGTTTTGATGAAAATTTCCTCCTGAGTACCTGAGTTTGGTAAGATTACATTTTGACCCCTAAAGTTCTGGTGCGTTTTCAAATAGGTTCTTCTGAAGTTTTAATTGTTTTCAATTGGGTATTTCTGTAACAACCTAACCTATAACCTTTATGTCATAAAACATACCATTCTTTTTCTTTTTAATAACATTCTTAACATATTACGTAAGAACATTTATAATGTAAGATTCCACCGCAATCCAGCATATGAGCAACATAGACACAAAGGCATTTTAAGATATTAAAACTCTACATGCAATGCAATGACGACTACCATGCATATGACATGCCATATATTATTTACTATATCTTTAATTCATTAATCATAGGCCTTATTAATAAATTACAAGCCATATGACAAAAAACTATGTGATAGGATGATTCAAATGATGAAATGCGAGAGAGAGAGAGAGATCCTATGCTTCAGCTGACCGACCCAGTGGAATGATGATGGAATTGACGCTGTCAGTTGCCCTAAAGAAAACCTAAAATCATGTAAAAGCAATTTAATGAATTGCGTACTCGGTAAGATTAAATTCTTAATTTCAACATTTTAAACAAAACCTGTCGTAGGCAATCTTATTTCATAGTTTTCCTCTTTAACTTGCAAGCCGTAGCTGACTTAACCAATAATTCCATAATAATCAAATCATATAAGAAAAGTATAATTATCTCTGACATAGGATTCCATTTATCCATTAAGTCACAGATACTATAATCAGCATTACGTTACATTTTCATACATCAATCAAACATAACCATATACAAGCGTAAACCACAACATATAAACCAAACATGTAATTCGGTTTATCATAACTTAGCAAAATAACATTATTCCAGATCATATTCATCATATATAACCATATTCATATCTTAAGATGCATAGTGACATGTCTTTCCTTTCTCTTTAGTTGTTATTTATCGACCAAGTGTTGCCCCAGAAATTTCACAGCATATAAGTAACCATAGATGGCCAAAGAACATATGAGACCCCGAAAACCATCGGTCATAGGGATCCGAAGTTCAACATTTCTCTGTAAGATCCGAAGATCACTCTGTAACATATATGACCCAAAGGTCTTTTTATATCATATAGGACCCGCAGGTCTTTTTGTCAAATCATATAGAAACCTTAGGTTTTTTTCGTCAAATTTGCAAACACTGGCTACGATAATCACAATGCCCATATTTAAGTCTTGTGGAAATGCATTTATATAGCATACATTTTATATCATCATATTTCATATAATCATGTGATCGGGCTTCAGTACCGGTTTAAACAACATATATATCCAATATCAGATCATATAACTCAACTAGTCGGATTTTAGTACCGACTCGGGAACCACAAACATCACAATTCATATATCAGAAATTTCCAATTGACCACCGGTCCAAACAAATCAGAATAATCATTTAAACACATTTACATATATCACAGATGATCGGACTTAAGTATTGATCCAAAACAGTTCAATATAGCATATTTGGAAAACTCACAAAGTCAAAATCAAACATATAAGTAAGTGGGTTTAACACTTACCTCACTGCTATGAGCTCGGTTGAGTCTCGGGTTGTTTACCCTGTGCCGCTTGAGAACTTGACGCTCCTATAATGCATAACATAGCAATAACGTTCAACAAATCAAATCAGAAATTCATATGTGCTATGATGTATAATTAAATATTTAATTCTTTGAAATAGTTGAGTTTGAAAATTAATTCATATTATTTTCTATGAATTTTAACTCAATCTGTAAAATTTTCCACTTTAAAATCATTTAATAACATCTTAAAAATAATTAACAACCTTTATTTATCATATGATAATTATAATTAATAATAATTATCATTATCAAACCAAAAATAATCTTTAATTAAACCATATAATAAATTAAATCAAAATCTATATCAAAAAGATTTAACATAATATTTAAGCTTTAATTTTCAGGCCTAAAATAATCTCAAATTAAAATTTCTAAGGCCAAAAATGGATGTAGGACGCCTAAATTGGGTGAGAGGGGTCCAAAATATAATTTATAAACATTTTTGGGTCAAAAATATAAGTAAACAGAAGTTTAGGGGTCAAAATGCAATTTTTACCAAATACAGGTGCTGGGCGCGTATTTTTCATCAAAACGCGGGGGCTGGTGTCGTTTTGGGGCCGCTGTTCAATGTTCAAAATGGTAGCCCCTCCTGCCGTTTTGATCATCTTCTTCCTTTCTTCTGCTTTTGTTTGCCCTAATTCCTGTGACTTTCAGCCAACTTCCCGACAACCGTACGTCTTCCTCCGGTGGCTTTTCGGTGAACTACGACCACTGTTCTATTCCTCTACACCCCCTCTATCGAATCATCATGCTGGAATTTCCCAAACTCTCTCGATTCTAAGATATAATCCCTCATAGTTGGCTCCTTAACACTGTTTTCACAATTCCGATTTTGCCTAGTTTTCTTCTCAACTTCCAACAGTTCGTCTGGCCACCTCCGGTGGCTTTCCGGAAATCCACCACCACCAAAATCTTCATCTACACTCCCTCTATCAACCTATAAGGCCCGAATTCCCTCATGCACACTCCGTTTAAAGATATAAGCTCATAAAGTAGTTTCCACAATACTGTTTTTAACCTAAACTTTCTCTCTCTCTACTTTTTTGCTTCGAAGCTACCTGTTTTCCCTCTGTTCCAGACCACCTCTTCACTCTTACACCTCCAGCTCAAAGTCCCTAAACTATTCTTTTCAGCAGCTACTTAAATTTTGCACCAAAAACTCTAATTTACCTTTTTACACAAACTTAACACTAAGTGTTTCTTTCTTTCACTTACTCTTTCTTATGTTTCAATTTAAATCCAACCCAAATCACTCCAGCGCCAACTTTTAAATACATTTTTGGTGTCAAAACAATAAATATAACACGTGTCTGAAGTTTCGTAAAAATCGGAATCCGAAAATTACTTGCGGTTCGGTTGGTGCCCTAATCCGACTCCGAAACCTCGACGATTTTCACAGAACCGAGACCTTACGACGTCATTGTAATTTTAGGGTTCCAAAAATCTTAAAATCATATATATAAACATATCTCAAAATATCAAAATCATTTACTTTATATTTTTTTGCGTTTCCAACGTTTTTCGGTCGCGCGAGCCAAAAACCCTAATCGGGCCTCGTTTGTGTCTTCCGACGGTAAACGAGCTTAAAACATAACTTATTTATCATATTAATTTTATCCCTTATCATATTCAAATCATATATTTCATATTCAAATCATATATCAAATTTAATATGATGCATTTTAAATCAAAATGCATGTTATGCATGAAATGACATCGAAAACGACGTAAGTAGGGTTTGGGGTGTCACAACTCTCCCCTCCTTAAAAATTTTGTCCCCAAAATTCAATATCTATAAACATGTATGGATGATTGTATCACATATATCTCTGTATTTTCCACATAATCTTTTTCTTTCTTGAGCAATCTTCTTTTAAATAACATATCTTATTCCAAATTCACCTTTACGATTTACAAAACTGTACCTATTTTCCATATATTCTCAAACTTATTCTATATATACCCCACATATTATGCACATATTTCGTATATTTCACACATTTTTCACGCATATATAAACATTTTCTCACATTTATCCTATTCTTTTATCAGTTATCTCTTTGAATTTACTATTCTTTTTAGAAATCATGTCTTATTATATTTATTTCCTGTTTTAACATTAGATAACAAATTTTTTCCAAGTACTTAATACAATTTAACAATCATATACTAAGGAAAACCAATTCACTTATGGTTTATAACAAATTTCACTAGTTTCACACCATCATTTCTTTAATCTTTTCAAATAAACACTTTCTCAAATCCCTAATTTCAATCATATTCAATTAAATTCCAACATCTTTATGAAAAAATAACTCTATAGCAGCCGGTAAACTACCAAGAAGTTCACCGCTGCTAAAAATTTCTAATTCCATTTAAGTAATTGAACTCTATAACCACTTGTTTTCATATACAAGTGAATGTAATTTGAAAGATTACTCCATTGAAGTACTCATGATCAGCCGAATTCTCTCTCCTCGATAATGCATGTAACTCATGATCATGTAACATGTTCATATTTACGTATATGTGCTCATATTGTGTGTCCAAATATATTCAAGACTACATATGAAGCTACGCCTGTAAGGTCGTAAACTAGGCTCTGATACCAAAATTGTAACAATCTAACCTATAACCTTTATGTCATAAAAGATGCCATTTTTTTTCTTTTTAATAACATTCTTAACATACATAAGAACATTTATGCTGTAAGACTCCACCGGAATCCAGCATATGAGTAACACAGACACATATACATTTTAACATATTAAAACTCTACATACAATGCAATAACGACTACCATGTATATGACATGCCATACATTATTTACTATATCTTTAATTCGTTCATCATAGGCGTTATCAATAAATTACAAGCCATATGACAAAAATCTATGTGATAGGATGATTCAAATGATGAAATACGAAAGAGAGATCATATACTTTAGCTGATCGACCCAGTGGAATGATGATGGAATTGACGATGTCAGTTGCCCCAAAGAAAACCTGAAATCATGTAAAAGCAATTTAATGAGTTGCGTACTCAGTAAGTGTAAACTATACAATATGAATAAATCAATAATTCTTAATTTCAACATTTTAAACAGAACCTGTCCTAGGCAAGCTTATTTCATAGTTTTCCTCTTTAACTTGCAAACCGTAGCTGACTTAACCAATAATTCCATAATAACCAAATCATATAACAAAAGTATAATTATCTCTGACATAGGATTCCATTTATCCATTAAGTCACAGATACTATAATCAGTATTACATTACTTTTTCATACATCAATCAAAACATAACCATATACAAGTGTAAACTACAACATATAAACCAAACATTTAATTCGATTTATCATAACTTAGCAAAATAACATGATTCCAGATCATATTCATCATATATAAACATATTCATATCTTAAGATGCATAATGACATGTCTTTCCTTTTTCTTTAGTTGTGATTTATCGACCAAGTGTTTCCCCAGGAATGTCACAGCATATAAGTAACCATAGCTGGCCAGTGAACATATAAGACCCGGAAAACCGTCGGTCATAGGGATCCAAATATCAACCTTTCTCTGTAAGATCCGAAGATCACTCTGTAACATATAGGACCCGTAGGTCTTTCTATATCATATAGGAACGGTAGGTCTTTCTGTCAAATCATATAGAAACCGTAGGTTTTTTTCTTGAAATTTGCAAACACTAGCTACGATAATCACAACAGCCATATTTAAGTCCTGTGGAAATGCATTTATATAGCATCCATTTCATATCATCATATTTCATATAATCATGTGACCGAGCTTTAGTATCGGTTTAAACAACATATCCAACTCGGGAACCATAAACATCACAATTCATATATCAAATAATTCTTATTGACCGGGTTTCAGTACCGTCCAAAAAAATCAGTATCATTTAAACACATTTACATATATCACAGATGATTGGGCTTTAGTATCGATCCAAAAAAGTTCAATATAGCATATTTGGCAAACTCACCAAGTCAAAATCAAACATATAAGTAAGTGGGTTTAACATTTACCTCACTACTATGAGCTTGGTTGGGCCTCGGATTGTTTAGCCTGTGCCGCTCGAGAACTCGACACTCTTATAATGCATAACATAGCAATAATGTTCAATTAATCAAATCAGAAATCCATATGTGCTATAATGCATGATTAAATATTATTCTTTGAAATAATTGAGTTTCTAAATTAATTCATATTATTTTCTATGAATTTTAACTCAATCCATAAAAATTTTTCACTTTAAAATCATTTAATAACATCTTAAAAATAACTAACAACATTTATTTATCATATAATAATTATAATTAATAATAATTATAATTATCAAACCAAAAATAATCTTTAATTAAACCATATAATAAATTAAATCCAATTCTATATCAAAAATATTTAACAAAATATTTAATCTTTAATTTTGGGGCCTAAAATGATCTCAAAATAAATTTCTAAGGTCAAAAACAGATTTAGGCCGCCCAAATTAGGTAAGAGGGGTCCAAAATATAATTTATAAACATTTCTGGATGAAAAATGTAAGTAAACAGAAGTTATAGGTCAAAATGCAATTTTTACCAAATACAGGTGCTGGGCGCGTAATTTTCATCAAAATGCGATGGCTGGTGTCATTCTGGGTCACTTTTTAATGATCAAAATGGTAGCCCCTCTTGCCATTTTGATCATCCTTTTCCTTTCTTCTGCTTTTGTTTTGCCCTAATTCCTGTGACTTCCATCCAAGTTCCCGACGACCATACGTCCTCCTCCAGTGGCTTTCCGGTGAACTATGACCACCGTTCTCTTCCTCTACATCCCCTCTATCGAATCATCGGGCCAGAATTTCCCAAAACTCTTTAGATTCTAAGATATAATCCCTCAAAGTTGGCTCCTCCACACTGTTTTCACAATTCAAGATTTTGCCTGGTTTTCTTCCAAACTTCCAGCAGTTCGTCCTGCCACCTTCGGTGGCTTTCCGGCAAACCACGACTGCCAAAATCTTCTTTTACACTCCCTCTATCGACCTATAAGGCCCAAATTCCCCCATGCACGCTCCGTTAGATATAAGCTCACAAAGTAGTTTCCTTAACACTGCCTTTAACCTAGAAAACTTTCTCTCTCTACTGTTTTGTTCTTCTCCTTCATTTCGCAGCTATTCTCTTCACTTCCTAAGCCTTCTAACCTCTTCCTAACACTCTAAGGAACACTTTAAAGGTGCTAGATCAAAGGTTTCCTTTCTCTTTTCTCTTTCTTTTCTTTCTTTTCTCTCTCTTTCTGGTTTGCTTTGAAGCTACCTGTTTTCCCTCTGTTCCAGACCACCTCTTCACTCTTACACCTCCAGCTCCATGTCCCTAGACTATTCTTTCCAGCAGCTACTTAAATTTTTCTCCAAAAACTCTAATTTACCCTTTTACACAAACTTAACACTAAGGGTTTCTTTCTTTCACTTACTCTTTCTTATGTTTTTGTATTAATCCAACCCAAATCACTACAGCACCAACTTTTAAATACATTGTTGGTGTTAAAATAATAAATATAACACGCGTCTGAAGTTTCGTAAAAATTGGAATCTGAAAATTATTCGCGGTTCGGTCGAGTGCCCTAATCCGACTCCGAAACCTCAACGATTTTTGCGGAACCGAAACCTTACGACGTCGTCGTAATTTTTAGGGTTCCAAAACTCTTAAAATCATATAAATAAACATATCTCAAAATATCAAAATCATTTACTTAATATTTTTTGCGTTTCTGATGTTTTTCGATCACGCGAGCCAAAAACGCTAATCGGGCTTCGTTTATGTCATCCAACGGTAAACGAGCTTAAAAAATAACTTTTTTATCATATTAATTTTATCCCTTATCATATTCAAATCATATATTTCATATTCAGATCATATATCAAATTTAAAATGATGCATTTTAAATCAAAATGCATGTTATGCATGAAATGACTTCGAAAACGATGTAAATAGGGTTTGGGGTGTCACACCTTCTGCCTAAATTGAATTTAGGAAATTATATTTTGGCCCTTATACTTACTGCTGCATTTCAATTATGCCTCTGGAAAGTTTTAAAAAATTTGCAATTTAGTCCCTCCGCCGAAATTAAGTTCTGAAAACTATATTTTGACCCCAGAACTTGCTGCCAGACTTCAATTAATCCCTAAAAACTTTGAAAAACTGTTCAATTAAGTCCTTTCTGGTTTAAATTAAATTTATATATGAAATTTTTTGGACTAATTGGCTAATATATTGAGTTTGATAATCGTAGATATTGTTAAATATGAATAGTATATGATAAATTAATTTTGGAAATTTATTTAATCAATATTTTTAAATGTTTTTAATATGGAAAACATATGTTTTAAGTTAAAATTCTAAGGAAATAAGATTATGTTGTTATGAAATCAAATGTGACACCCCTGACCTAAGTCCTACGTCATTTTGATGTCATTACATGCATTTTGTGCATTTTTGATTGAAATGCATTATAGTTTAATATGATATATGACATGAAAATGAATTAAATGATTTGGAAATGGAAATATATGAATTAGAGATGTTAAAAAAAATATGTTTTAAGTTCGTTTATCGTCGAAAGACATAAACGGAGCCAATTAGGGTTTTGGCTCGCGCGACTAAAAATGTCGGAAACGTGCAATATTTTTTAAAGTAAAAGATTTGGATATGTTTTGAATATGATAATATATGATTTGAATAAGAGTTATAAGCTATGTTATAGGCTCGTTTGCCGTCGAAAGACACAAACGGAGCTAATTAG
>CANUEY010241801.1:0-12021 GCA_948099555.1 Croton setiger
ATAGTATGATAAATGACCAGATTAACCTTGAATAGGTTTAAGAGAAAAGAGGATTAACGCTGTTATATGTTGTAAGTGATTGCTATACATGTTATAAAGACTAAAACAGAGTTAATGATTTATGACGTATGTTAAAAAAAAGGCATGTTTTATGACATAAGAGTTTAGTAAGAGGTGTTACATCGAGTTCGAAAAATATTCGCAGTCTGGTCGGCGCTCGAAACCGATCCGGAACCTTAGCGATGCCGGGGGAGCCAAAATTGTACGACGTCGTCGTAGTTTTAGGGTTCGGAAAAAATAACATTTATTCAATAACCAAAACATAAAATGCCAAATTCATTTCTTTTAAATTTTACGTGTTTCCGACGTTTTATTTGTCGCGATAACAAAAACCCTAAACAGGCTTTGTTTATGTTAACCGACTGTAAACAAGCCTAAAATTTAACTTATTTACATTCTTTACTTAATTCGATAACATATTCTAATTATTAACTTCTTAACAAATAAGAAACTTCAACATAAATGATGTTTATGCGATGAAAAATATGAAAAATGCATGTTATGCTCAAAATGATGTCATGAATGACACTAGATTTGGTTAGGGATGTCACAGATTATGGGTAAAAGACAAAACCAAAGAGGCAAAATCAAGGAGGCAGAATTAAGAAGGCAATTATTGCCCATCCTTATACATGAACTATGTAAGTGCAATCAATTTAATCAAAAACTAGCCACACAATAAAGGGAGTATAATCACAGGAAATAAGGCCCAGCAAATCCACATAAATCACAGGAAATAAGGCCCAGTAAATCCACATAACTATTGATTGACAAAATCCACATAAATCACAGGAAATAAGGCCCAGTAAATCCACATAACTATTGATTGACAAAACATGAATCTCATATCAACTGGGTAAAAAGTCGGTCATTAAAAAAAATTAAAGCAAAGCTAATACAAGATGCAAAATCAGTTCCATACAAGAGAATGAAAGCTAAAACAGAATACAAACAAGCAATTATCCAAGATAAATACACCCAGAATACAATCTAGTTCCCAAACCAATCCGAGCATATTTAAATAAGAAAAATTCAAACTGAAACCAAGAATTAAAAGTACCTCAGAATTAATTCCAAACTGCAACTTGAAATGTTCCAAAATCCTTTACAGAAATTGTTGATTTCTCCATATATTTGAAACACAATGCCAAAAGAAAATGAAAATTTAACAACAGAAATTCCCAATTTCAAATTGATTTTGAAATGGAAATCCTGACTTTTTAAAACTCAAAAAACAGAAAATCTTTAATGTCCAAAATCCATAATCTCTAAACCCCTAATTCCTAAATCCCCAAATTCCTTTTACAAAATTACTCTCAGAAATCTCTCTCTAATTCTCTCTCCTAATTCATCTTCTAAAATTGTTCTAGAAAGCCCCATTCCTCCTCCTCCAAACGCTGCCTCTGCTGCTTTATGCATAGCCTCACGTGCCATTCCCTCCATGTACGAGCTAGCTCTTTGCTCTTCCTCGTCCGCATCACTTTTCTATTACAGAAATAGACAAAAGCTCCTCCTTATTGCTGCTTCGTCCATTGCTTTCATCATCATCAACGTACATCTCCTTTCTTTCTCTTGCTTTTTCTGTTCTGCTTTCACGTTTCCTCCTTCTTTTTCTTTTATTATTTTTTTTTGTTTTTCCCTTGGTTAAAATGACATCATTTCATGATTAAGTGCAACCGTTTTGACGTTGAAATTAAGAATGGCAATTCTGTATGGAACTTACTCTAGTTCGATTCCTGACTTCTGTTCCATTTTTCTCCTTTTTTTTTTTTTCATTTTTTCTTCTTTTAAGTCTTTTCTTTTCACCCATTTCTTTCCATTCTTTTCAATTACACCATTCTTTTCTATTTCCTTAATTGTTTTCTTTTTCTCTTTTTTTCTCTTTCTTTTCCTTTTTCTTTTTTTTTTTCCTTTTTAATTCTTCTTTTTTTCTTTCTTTTCTCATTCTTCTTTTTTTACCATTTTTTAAGTATAATAAAGAAAAATAAAAATTAAAATAAATACACTTATTTAATTAAACTAAAATTAATTAAGGTTTTTTTATTGAACATTTTTCTTTTTAAATTTTAAACAAAAATCGAGGGTGAACACTTTTATTTCATCATAATCTTTCTTTTTAGTTTCCAACTCTCTTTTCCACCTCATACTTCTTTATTAAGTTCAAATTTCCATAACCATTTTGTCTTTAACCCTTTTTCTATTCCTTCTTTTTATTTCATTTTATTTTCTGTTATTTATAAACAAATCACAATTCATTTATGTTTTTCACAATATACATATATTCACATATATTCTTTGCTTTCATTTACATATACACTTACATTTCCTTTCTTTTCCTTTTTCTTTTATATATATATATATATATATATATATAATCATAAATTATTATTATTATTATTATTATTATTATTATTATTATTATTATTATTATCGGGACCAAAAACTATTTACGGTCTGATTAATACCCGATATCGATTACGATATCTCGACAATGTCGGAGGAAAGGAAATTTTACGATGTCATTGCAAAATACCGATTCCAACATAAAATATTTTATCGCATTTATTTTCATTTTATTTATATTTTATAAATACTTTCTTTTAATTATTTGCGTTTCCAATATTTAATCAGTCGCATCGACCAACCGATTCGAAACCGTAATTGAATCCAAAAAAATCCAAACATTTGAACCCATTTCGAAATTGAAATCAGAAATAATATTTTTTGATTCCGGTTCCGAATCTCTACTGAAACTCAATCATAACCGATTCAGACTGGAACTGAAAAAAAAAAACAAAACTAAGTTAAATGAACTGGTTCTAAAACCACCTACTTTTGAACTAAATCTAAACAAGACTAAGACTAAAACATTTCCTTCCTCACACAATTCAACCTTCTGTCGCCGCTATCATCTGACCGCCGGAAGCTTCTTCTATCAACAGGTAATTTTCTTCTTCTCCTCTTTTTTTTTTTTTTTTTCCTTGGGGAAAATAGTGTTTGCAAACGATCTGAGTGCTTCGAAGGTAATCTCTAATTCTCCTGTCTCGCTTTCAATAGTCTGATCTTGGGTGGTGATTTCATTTTGTTCCTAATTCTGATATTAGGGTTAATGATTTGATGATGTTGTTCTGTTATGAGTTTATATGAATCGATTTTTTATTCTCTAAATCCTCTGTTTTCCGAAAATGCCTCAAAATTTGACTGTCTTTTTCTGTTTTCGGAATCAAACTCTCACGCCTGTTTGTTCCATTTCCTCAACTTTGATTTTCAAAACCTCCTTTGATATATTTCTTGTTTTGTTGGTAAAGCTCAAAATCTGATTTGTTAAACCATCCAAACCCAGCTCACGTTTCTGTGTCGGTTCTGTTTCTGCATGACTCACTAATTCAGATTTCAAATTATTTTTTGCGTCATTTTCCAGTTCAGTTTTCGTTTTCTTTTCGGATCATTTTATAAACTCTGTTTTCGGTGATCTTAAAACAGCAAGTAATGTACTTTGAGATTAGCTGGAGTTGTTGAACATGGAATGTTTCTTGATATGGCAACTACTGTTATGGTTGTTGGTGAACTTGGAATCACCATCAAGAATAAGAACAAAGAGATTGAGATGGATGGTATTTAGCAGAAATAAAACAAGAAAAAGAATGTTTTTTTCTTGTTGGATGATTACAACTGAAATTTGGGAACAGTATAATTGACAACAATTGTGGAGAGAGATTCTCTCCATTTAGTTTTAGTTTAAAACTTGTAGGATGGAAAATCTGCAGGTTTGCAGATTTTTGGATAAATAAAATGTAAGCAGTTTAACAATTAGACTTAATTTGTTTAAGCTGCATTCTTATTTTCTGTTTAATATACAAATTTTTTTATACTTTTTTGGAGGCTAAATCTATTTGCTTGATTCATTAATTTTGACTTGTTTTGAATTATGAGAGTTATGTCAAGAAGGGGTGGCTGTCAAATTTAACCCAAATTGAGTGATTCTAATTTATATTTAAAGAAGACATATAAAACAATTATACTATATAAACTTATATCATTTGGTGTCTTTAATAAATTTTTAATACATATTTAAGAATTTACTGCTGCAGGGGCAGCTCTATCACCCTGTAATGTTTGTCAATTTTCTCTCAAACTCCATGTCCAAAAATCATGAAAATCTTCAGATATATAGTAGAAATGCTAGGGATCAAATTTCATGTTTTATATTTTGCCTAATTCCATTGCTAAGTTTATCGTATTTGCACCGCAGAATCAGACAATGAATTTTCCACAGAAACAGAGGCAGCTTTACTGTTTTGTAGACACCATCACTTTTCCCTTAATCCATAGGTCCAAACATCATGAAACTCTCCAGATATATAGTAAACATACTAAGGATTAACATTCCTTTTTGGTGTTTTGCTTAATTCCGTCATTATGTTAATCATTTTTGTGACGCAAATTGAGACAGTGGGTCTGCCCAGAAACAGGGACAGAAATATCTGCTTGCATTTCGCTTCTTGATTCCATTTCGAAATAGAATGCTTGCTGTACATCTTGTTTCTTTGCTGAATGAAGAATTGTTGTTTGCAATCTTATTTTCTGTTTAATGTACAATCTTGTTTCATTAAATAATGGTTATTTTGTGGGAATTTAGTTTAAGTAAAACTGATTTGTAAGACAGCTTGCTTAAAAATAGTTTTTGTTTGGTTTAGTAAACTGATTCGTTAATTTGTTTGTAAACTTTTGGAACTTTTTTTGTTGACTTTGTTGGTATGGAGCTTTTGGAACTTGTTTTTTCTTTTGTTAGGCTTAATCTTGTTTGTTGAATGTTGATGAATGATGGTTTGCTTAATTGCTTTTAATCTTATATCTAATGTTCTTTTACAAGAGGGGGAGATTCATATTGGATTGATATGATATTAAGCAAATTACAAACTTTGATTCTTTTCCCAGAACTGGTACCGGTATCATCCCGGAACCATCCCGTTTGTTTTAGGTCCTGAAATTTCGGTTCGGGTTACCGGTACCAAACCAGTCCGCACACCCCTATTGACATTAGTCATGCAAGTATCATACACTCCACCCATTTTTGACAAAATCCCATTTTCATCATAACTTTTATTGAGAAACTTTCAGTATCATAGGTTTTAGAGATATATATTTGAAGAGCACAAGTCTTATTCTTGTTTTTCTTCTGATTTTTATTTATATTAAGTAACAACTCAAAAGCCACTACAACATTATCTAAAATAAGCTGACCCAGGACAAAAGCTGATAAGCTATCATTAATCATGTAAAGCATGTTACACAACGTGGGGAAAATCTTTTAAGCATTGAGGGTTTTCGCATTTAAGAATCAAAACGACTGATTGGACTGAATTAGCTGAAAACCGGTCATCCATCCGGTAAGTATTGGCTCGAAAATTAGTCCACCTTTAAGAGGACTTAACCGGTTGATTGGACCTGATTTTGAGAGATAAAACGACGTCCGTTTTGGCTATTCTCTCCACTTTCCTTCGTGTAATCACGATCATTGTTTTCCCTTCTGTCAATATAACCGTCGACCTCCTTGCAATTGCCATCGATCTGCAGTAGGTACGATAGGGTTTTCAAGAAAGCCGTAAAGCACAGGAATCGATCGTCATCGTCATCGTCAGCTCCGCCGCTAGCTCTTCCACCATTACCATACCACGTTCGCCAACCTTGATTCAGCCAACGTGGTGTCCATTCAGTAATATGCCATGGATCTCCCCTTTCTCGCTTTTTGATTTCCCATTGCATTTCCTTATTTTGTTTGTGAGCTTCGATTTTCATACCTAAACTTTTTTTTTTTAGTTTTAAATGTATTATATGAAATTGAATTATGTTAAAGGTACGTTTGATTTTCAATATGGGAATTTGAAAGAATGCTTCTGCATCTTTAGGTGAACTTCTATTTTTCTTTATGAAAATGAAACCTGTTGTGAAGATAAAATGGAATTTAGTGTTCCAAAATAGTATTTGTGCATGTCTAGTTACAACAATTTTATTTCTGAAACTTGAACCTCCTCTTAATAAGAGACACTGGGAAATGTGTCATCTTTTTATCCATCTTGCTCTTACTGTATACAGCCTCTGTAGCCCAGTTGGAAAACCCTCAAACTAGATCTGATAGGACTGATCTAAGCAGGGACTCTCAGAGTTAATTCAGAACGTTAAAGAGTATAGATCTCGCAACTATTGCGCACTCAATTAAGTTATAGCGAGGGGGCGGGAGAGAAGCAGAGAGATTCTGCTTCAATTGATCAGCTTCAAACAACAAAATGATTGTGTGCGTTGCAGTCGTAGGGCATCAGGTCTGCTTGTTTGCAGTTTTGCATCTTATTTACTTGACGGATCATTTTGCTTTTGTGTACTGAAATCTGATATATCAAAATCTGTAGAACAATCCGCTGTACATTCAGAGTTTCACAGAGGCAGATGACGCTCTTAAGCTCCATCACATTGTCCATTGCTCTCTTGATGTCGTTGATGAGCGAGGTAATCATGAACCTTTTCAATTTTGATTTTGTTGTTGATTTAGTTTTGGCTTCTGTTTAGAATTATTTCTTTAATGAATTATGGTTGTTAATCATATGATTTAAAGCAGGTGGATTTTCAATACTGTAAATTTGATTAGTTTAAAGTGTGAATGCAATTTCAGTGAATAATCCGAAAAAGTCTGCGCCAACTCTGAATGAGACATTTCTTGGATTGCTTTATCCAACGGAGAATTATAAAGTGTAAGCAGTTCTTTTGGTTGTGGATTTCAAATACCAGTGGAAACTGTTAGGTGGTTTGCAGCTTACTGGTAGGCTCACATGTACTGATATATTCAGGTACGGCTATTTGACTAACACAAAGGTGAAATTCATCATGGTCACAACAGATTTAGATGTCAGAGATGCAGATGTGAGAAATGTAAGTATTAATGTGCTAATTTTGTGTGTATTATGTTAAAAAAGTTCACGATGCAAGTTTGACCACATTTGAAAACATCTGAAAACTCGTAAAAGCTCATATTTGTCTAACTAACCAAATTTAGAAAAGGCATTATACATTTTGTTTTTCATTTTATGTACTAAATACATTATATCTAAAGAATATAAAATTAATGCATGAGCTTGTTTAGATAAATGCAATGAATATACAGGATGCCAAAAACTCGCTGAGAGAATATTGGCATGGATGCAATTTAGATGATATAATGGCTTGATAATATTAATTGTGTACAGTAGGATAGCATTTTGTGAACTCTTTTTGATATTGTGCTTTAATGTCGTTGCAGCTTTGCTTTGTAATTTACATATTACTCATTTTGTCCACAAATGAGTGTTCTTGATGCACTTATATATTCAAATGAGTGTTCTTGATGCACTTATATTTCACCTTGGCTTGCTGTTAAATATATTCTCAAATTGCGAATATATGTACACAAATATTAATCTGCTAATATTTGGAGTCATCGTTGACAAAGCTGTCATATCCTGCAATTTTAATTAAGACAGAAAATTGAATTGCTGAGGACTGTTTTTGATTGAGGATTTGAGGGTTCTTAATTTAACTGGCTATTCTGCCATCTTATTGCAAAATGGTATTGAAAGCATGGCATGAATTACTTGATGGGTTTGAAATGAGCTTTGCCTGATTTATTTATTTAACCTTTTTTGTAGTTCTTTCGGAAGTTTCATGCTGCATATGTGGACGCAGTTTCAAACCCATTTCACGTGCCAGGAAAAAAGATCACCTCCAAAACATTTGCAGAAAGGGTGAGCAACATTGTCAAATCATTTGGCTTGAGCTCAGCTACCTGAATGCGCATCGTAAATTTTAACTTTACAGTTCTATATTACACTACTGGATGTTTACTTTTCTTCACATCACCTGATTATTCTTATTCTTTCCTTTACCTAGGACAAGAACAAATACTGTACCATTATGAAAAACTTGGGATTTTAGATTTTACCAAAGACCAAATGAATGATTTATCTTATAAGTGGATATGCTTCTTTTTCTGTGCATCTGATCTTTGTGTTTGAGCATTATTGGTTTCAGGAAAAATTCAATGAAATCTTACATTTCATGTCAAAATCAGGTTATTATCTGTACTACTTTTGCCCCTTTAATTGAAGATTTTTGGTCTATTAGTGAAGTCTTTAGTGCTGTTGTTTTTGCTTTTTCCTGCTTAGTACAAACCGTAATAAAACTGTTGTTTGGGTGAGTGGGTATCTTTGGCACTACGTAAAGCATATTCTGCTTCCACTGAATATCTCTTCTGTTTTCAGAGAATTACATAGTCGCTGAAGGTTTTGCATTCATGAGTTCATTAATTTCTAAATTAAAACTCGAGATCGAGATTTGTTCGTTCAGAATTTTGCAAGCTTGATTTTGAGCTCAGTCTCTGAATTACAATATAATTTTCATACATTATTACAAAGCCTTTAATACATTCAAACACTATTTGCCTATTGTAACATTTATGTATTATTTTCGACTTCGTCACTAATCCACCCCAATGTGAAAAACTTTATAATCAAGCACTGACTTATAAGCTCATCTTGTTTGTTCATTTTTAATTTTGGTATAGAGAGAGCATATTATTATTTTTAATTGTATGACAGTTCATTTTTAAATAATAATTAGAAGTTTGATATTTATTGGAGTTAAAAATTACAAAGTGAAAGAACTGAACCAAAGAATCAAGAACCTGAGCAGAATCAAAAAATTGAGAATCGAACCTTAGAAATTATTGTTATTGGTTCCATGTTTTTTAGGAAGCGATCATTGGGCTTCTATACGGTTCTTACAAAGAACAATACCAAACTTGATTTTGCATAGGCGCAAACTTAGAAAAGAGTTTCATGTAGAAAATACCACAAAATAAGTTTAACCAAACAAATAACATAAATATTATTAAAGTGATAATTATTTACAGGTCTCTAAGGTTTTGCGTAATATTATCTGAGATCCATCGATTTTGGAAATTGTAGTCTTTTAAGGTTTTCAAAATTGTACAAATAGATCTTTTCGTTTAGAAACATTATTAGTCAATTGAAAAAATCAAACAACTTGCATTAAACGTTTTAAAAATGACAAAATCACCATTTCTTATATATTAAAAACCAACGACAGTTATAATTAAATCTTAATTTCCCTCTTTCATCTCTCATTCATTTTTCCTATTTCATCTCTCCATCATTTTCCCTCTTTCATCTCTCTCCCTCAATCTGAGCTAGGGTTCAATGTCAGTTTCTTCAAATGCAGAAGGGGGTTGGGGCATGCGGTTGCCTGGGAAACAATACAACATTTGTGGTAAGGCGGCTATAATTAGGTTTCTCAGTCATTGAGAAATCCTAATAGGTTGTATTTCTGTTGTCCTTAAAATGAGTGTCAATCATGGCTAGGTTGGTGTGCCGATGGTAACAATCTGAGGATGAGAGGAGGTTGCAGAGAAGTGAGGAATGAAGGTGGTTTATCAATGGAGGTGGAAGCAATTAAAGAAGACTGAAGGAAAATGGTAATGAAGATGGCAGCTATTAAGACAGATTTTAGGCTTCCTGAAAATCTACATATGGATGTGTTTATGTATATGTTTGCTCATTTTAATTGTATTGGTCTTTATAATTGGGAAGATATTGTAATGATGATTCATATGAATGAAAATCAGTTATTTATCCCGAATCTTTTTTTTTTTCATCCGAGTTGCACATTTTCAATGGTTTCATATGAATTGAAATCTAAATGTACGTATGTAACTAATATAAGAACCTGTTAATTTTTAAGTATGTAACTAATATAAGAACCTGTTAATTTTTAAAAGGACATGTATGTGTAATTGGAGATTAAAGGGTGGACCTGTGAAATGAAAAAATTGTAATGAGAGGACCTGACAGTTGAAAAAGTAAAAGCGAGGGACGTAATAGTATAATATTTTAAAACCTGAAGGACCTAATAATTTAATTTTGTTCTAAAATTTGGCAGAATGCAAGAGATAGCCTACAAACCTGTCAACACAATGTTGAGACCTGTAAATAGCAATATACAAACATGCATCCACAAATGTTCCACAACACCAAAAAATCAGAATGGCAAAAAACTCAATTTCATTCATACTTAGATATAAACAAATTTACATGTTGTTCCAAAAAAAGATTATATTGCTACAACCATCAGTTTTCTAATACAAAACAATTGACTAATACTACATAGTAGTTTCCTATTATAAAAACCAAATGATTGATCCAACAACTCTTCTTCAGAATGACCAATTGCCCCTAACTTTCAGCATTTTGTGAACCTGCTGCAGTTTGTGAACCTACAACTGCAAATGAAAACACAGAAAAAACCAACCTAACTTTTGTTCAATTCAGTTCAAAACACTAAGAAGAAAAAATTCATTTCAACCATAAAACCTTAAAATACCTGAAGTTTTTGTTATGCCCATCCTACAACCCCAACCTTAGCCTTATCCTCATATCCAAGCCCAACATCAGGCTCAGCCCCTTCTAGAGGCTGGGCTCAAGCCCAATCATGGGCCTAATTTCATGGTGGGGCCCATGTCCAAGCTCAAATTCAACCTCATCCACACCTGCCACCCAGTTACATTCACATTAATGCCCTCTTCATTCACATTAATGCCCTCTCCTTGACTATACTCTAGGAATAAGGTTTCTTGTGTGTCATTACCAATTTCTACTTCCTCCTTCTACATTGGAGATTCAATGGCAGGAGGTTCTATATGTAAAGGCTGGGAAGCTAAGGGTTCTACATTCACAATCACAATTATCTCAATCTCATCCCTAAGAAACATAACAAACATGTGAAGCAAGTCTGTGTCATTTTTCAACTCAAAATGACCAGCCCCAGATTCAAGCTCTACACCAGTCTCATCTATGTTAAACCCCTTACAAACATCATCCATTATATCCAAAAAAGAATATCTATCTGGGTCAACATTGTCAATAGTGATAACCTCAGTTCCAAAGGTACAAAACAGAGTATAAATGTCAGCCATTACTGCAATTAAATGAGCAAAACAGTTTAGTGCAATTGTCAAACATCAACAATAACCCTATTTCCTAATTTTCATACATTATGAAACATTAAAACCCTAAAATGTAAACAAACATTCACATACAAACAAAACAGTATCACAACCTTCAATCATCAGTTTTGGTACCCTAAACTAGAATTAGAAGCTGAGAACAACAAAGGATGAGTTTTACCTGGTATGAAGCCTTGCAGTGTTCAACGAAGTTGGTTGCTTTGAATTGTGACTGTTAAATTCCTAAAACTAAACAGCAAAGATAAAAAATTTTAGAATTTCATAAAACCAACGAAAATGGAAGCTCTGATGATTCTCACGCGGTCTTTCTCTTCTCAAAGCTCAAGTTCAAACCGCTACTCTTCCTGCCAGCTTGGATTAATCGTGGGTAAGGGTAGCAATGTCATTTTAATTCAATTTAACAGTCACTTAATGTCCATTATGGATAGAAGAACCTATTTATACAATTTTGAAAACTTTAAGAACCTGTAAATAATTATCCCATTTTTAAAATACTAAAATTTCCCAACCCTAAAACACACCCTCCACATTCATCAACGCGTTCCCAATTTTTGTTTCCAGACCGATAGCAGCTATGGAGGCCGCAAGTTTCCGTTGAGCTTTAAGCCTCTGCTTCTCCTGAAGTCGACGACTCAGATGAGTTCCACTGATTCATGTTTTTTAGTTGAAAGTACACGTGATTAGCATAAGGCAAATGTTTTTTGTTCCGATTAACAACTGATTGTTTAGTATTTTTGAAAGCTATGTATAGGTACCACGAAAGGATATATCGATATACCTCTCAACCCCCGGGCGTACGACCAATGAAATTTATTAGCGGAAAAGCCTTAATCTGAAAAAATATATACATAAAGACTTTTGGGGCATATGAAATTCTGACCCCAAGACTTCAC
>CANUEY010241891.1:0-28153 GCA_948099555.1 Croton setiger
ATTTCGGCTAACGTACCCTACCCACTTACCCAAACTCTTTGGTTCGGATTTTTGTGCCTTATCCAAATTTTTAAAACGGAGTCAAATGAATTTTTGTGGTTTTTGTAAAAACCGGTTCCCGTTATGGGTGGCGACTCAAAATCAAATTTTTAAGACCGACTAGTTTCGGCAAATAACCAAAACGGCTTTTATCGCCTAAACCCATTCTCGGTTTCCAAAACCGAACCTTCGAACTGAACGGACTTTTCTTTGAAAAAGAATATCGAAACATAGCGAAAAACCCTCTCGATCACGGGAGGAATTCCGTTGCTGTTCGCGCGTCGACACATATATCTCCACTATTCCTCTTGAAAAGGGGATGAGATAGGAGCCGACCTGGAAATCTACTCCAATGTCGAGTGGAAATCTTGAGTTTATTTGTCCGGATCGCAAGGTCTATCGGATCTCACGCCAAGATGGTGATGTTCATTCTAACAATATATTTTCAGATTTGAAGTATGAAATCGCTGCCTTTGCGTGGAATCTGAATAAGATCCATGCTATTCCAGATGAAATATTCTCACCATCGAGTATTATTTCGAAGAAGAAGAAGAAGAAGAAGTTAATTGGGAGAGTATTTTGGGAGGGTATTTTAGTACACACATAGATATATATATATATATATATATATATATATATGTTATTTGTTTGATTTTTATATATTTATACTATTTTATTAATTTTAAGTGTAAATAAAATGTTATTGAAGTATAATTAGTTAATTGGAAGGGTATTTTAGTACACACATAGATATATATATATGTTATTTGTTTAATTTTTATAAATTTATACTATTTTATTAATTTAAGTGTAAATAAAATGTTATTTGATAGTATTACCGAAAAAAATTTCTTGGGGGGTTTTAGCAAAAAGGTTAGTGATTTGGAGTCAAAAGCTAATTTGATCACCAAACATTTAAAAAAAAAAATGTCTGCAACATATTTTGTTGGAAATTTTTAATTTAAAAAGAAAAAAATAAAATAAAAATATAATATAAAAAATAACTGAAGTCTAATTGAAGATGGCTGGATTCGTAGAAGACAATAGTAGACAACAATCATCATCACCACCGTCAATTTTCACTGAAGATAGAAGAAATGAAGCTTAACGATTGGTGTTGGATTCATCTCGAAGTCAGTTTTCCGATGGTCCGATGCATCTCGACATTGAAACTCGGAGGTGGAGGTGGCGGCTGATCGAAATTTCTACCATAATTTTCTCTCTAAAACTAGAAACTCGGATTGGCAGCCACCACCACCTCCGAGCTTTAATGTCAACACATGTTGGACCGTCAAAAAGCTGACATTGAAACCTCAACAATTTCACTGTTGACAATATGAAAACCAAGAGGTGGGAGGAGCGAGGGGTGTTGAATTAGTTGGTGTATAAAAATTTTAAGGATAGAAGATTGGAAAATATGAAGAATAAGTTTATAATGATTCAGATATTAATTAATCTTATATCCACTTCTCCAATTCTCTCAAGAATTGGGTTACATTAAAACAAACATTTGATTACAATGGCGTTTTTTAAGCTTACAACAAATTAGAGTTTTCAAGGGTAACTCTTGAAACCTTTACAACAGCTAATGAGTTTTTTAGGCTAACTCCAAACCTTCAGAATAAAAATTAATTGTAAATAAGAAAAGTTAGTAGAAGAACAATTAAGAGGTTGTTGTATATTGAATGCTCAGTTGTAACATCTTCATGTCTATAGGAAGGGTTATTGATGACGATCCGGGTTTTCGATTATTTTTCCAAAAGCAAGTGACAAAACATTTTTAGTTTGTGCGGTGCCGAAACTAATCAGTCTTAAAAACATTTTAAAGAGTCGCCACCTGATTTCGGGAAAACCAAATTTTAATTTTCAAAAATAACTCCGTTTTTATTTTAAAGGCATTAGTCAATTTTACAGAGATTCGGGGTAAGGGGGTTGGGTACGACGGTTTAAGTTACACTTAAACCGCCGTCCAGTAAAAACCAGCATCTCGTTTGTTTTTCTTTCCAAAATTTAAGTTTAAATAAAAATGTCGTTGCTGTGATTAAACTAGCGATGTTCCTAATTTGGGATTTACGGTCATTTGCGAAAAATTAAATCAGAACACAAGAAGCAATAAAAAGCGAAAAATTAAAGTGCGGAAATTAAACAAACAAATCCTAAAACTAATTATTCTTTCTCCGTTTCCGGAGAAAATAATTACAAATCGAAACCTATGAATTTACAATCTACCCTTTAAAATCCCAAATTAAACCCAATTAACCCAAATTATGAAAATCTAAACATTTATGAAAAATTACAAAATGGTCCTCAAACTTTAGAAAAATTATATTTAGGTCCCTAAATATGAAAATCATTCATTCAAAACATAAAATATGTCAAATCAAGCAATTAATCACCCAAACATTCAAAACCAACATTTAAAAGCAACTATGGCAAAATTACATTTTAGTCTTCCAATTTGTGTAAAATTACAAAACTGCCCCAAAATAGAAAAATCATCCAAATCATTCTAAACGTTGTCAATTAAGTCAATCAATCCACAAAAAATGCAATTAACAACATTTAGAGACAAATTATGTAAAATTACATTTTGGTCCTTACTTTTTATGAAATTATCAAACTGCCCCCTAATTGATTTCTAGCACTTTTCATGCTTCTTTTCAAGAATCTTCTCTAAATATAATCCAATTACACAAGGCAAGCAAAATTTGTTGAATGGTTCACATGTTTTGGCAAATTGCAATTTTGGTCCCTATATTTTCTAAAATAGCAATTCTGCCTTTATTAGTTCTATATTCCAAAACTGCACATACCTTACTGCACCATATGCAAACAAATTGTATCTCTCAGAAACTGCACATATTATATCCAAGCATTTCATTTTAGCAAGTTCAGGAAGGATGTATCATGCCTATGCAGTCTATATGCCATTTATATTCCAGAATAACAGTTTATATGCAGTCTATGTAGGCAGAATAACAATAATCTAGTATGCATGATAAGGGACCAAGGCTGTCCAGCATCTCTTACATTTCATGTTTAGACTATTTACCAGAGACTATAAACACAACTAGTAAAAAGAAAACAGATGTAGTCAATATCAATTATAGACATACCACACATAGAGTAAGAAGATCACTCATAAAGGCTGTCTACTTAAAAAGGAACAAAAATTGATTCCAGCAAACAGCAATACAAATTGGATTGAAAAACTAATTATCAAAACATGAGATGCAATATTTTTGTTCATGAAACCACTCAACAGGATGATAAATGGTATGATCAATATCAATGAGTTAAATGAAATAACCCTTAAGGTAAAATCTATGTCTAAAATAGTAAACAAAGGAGATCATACAATGATTCAACAAGTATGATTCAACAAAGGCAATCCAAGAAATGATCATACAATGATTCGAATCAATTCCAGGAAAACAACCCTTATTATAGCCCAAACAGAAACCAATAAGTCATAAGGGGAGCTGAGAATATTTCGGAAAGGACAACCATTAAACATACAGAAAGCAGAATATACAGAAGAACAGAAAGCAGTGATAAAACGAACAGTAATCAGGCTCCCATACAATCCCAAACATTTTATTCATATAATTTAAAAATAGAAAGAGTAAATAGGAATACCTCGAAATATTCTCAAATTTGATTCCAATTCAGAAACAGATTTCCAATGTTCTTACAGAGTTTGATGTAGATTACAATCGAAGGAGTATTATAACCTTTTCACTCAAGATCAATTCACAATATCAAATTAACTTTGATATGTGAATCGATTTAAAACAGAAAGAAAGAGGGAAATTGGATTGAAATCCAAAAATCTCAATTTACAGTAAGGAACCCTAGAAATTCTAACTCACAGAAAGCTTTTCCATCGCTTACAGATTTTTTTTCCGATTGCTCTCTGGAATGCTCTCTCTTTTTTTTCTCTGGACCTCCCTTTCTGCATACGCTGCTTGTTACTTTTTATTTCTTCCTTCTTCGCGTTCCCTTCTGTTCTTTTTTCCTTCTTCTTCGCTCATATTTCCACGTAGCAATTTGTTATGCTGGAGGTAATTTTCTGCTCTCGTTTCCATTTTGGCTTTGGTGTACTCGTCTTCCTCCTCGCCCTTCTCCTTCCTCTTCTTGCTTTTTGTCTGCTGTTTCTGTTCTTCAGTTTCTTCACTTCTACTGTTTCTTGTCTTTCTGTTTCATCTGTTTTCTTTCTCTTTTATTTATTTTTATTTTTTTTTTTGTTTTACTTATAAACAAAACGACAACATTTTGTTCATTCCTAAACAGGCAGAATTGTAATTTTGAATCGAACCGATCAGGTTCGATTCAAAATTATAACTCTACTTTTTCTTTCTTCTTTTGACCCCCTAATCTTTTTTTCTTTTTCAATTACATCCTTCCTTCCTTATATCCTCTTTCAATTTTTCCTCATTTCTTTTATTTTTCTTCAATTAAACCCTTTCTTCAATTTTATTCATTTTTTCCTTCTTTTTTAATTTTTTTTCTTTTTTTTTACCTTTTTTTTATATTTTTCTTTTTTTAATTTTTTCTTAAGATATATTTTTTTTTAAAATAAAAAGAAACTAAAATTAAAACTAAAATAAATATAACTATTTTTTGAATATTTTCTTTTTAGATTTTGGGGTCAAAAATCGAGCGTCAACATTTATTTATACTCACAACAACCCTTCTAACAGTTGGACCCTTGAAAGATGGAGTTTTGAGCATATCCCTTAGGTCGCGTGCGAGACAAAAATGTAGCATGCGCGACATCTCACTAAAATCTTCTAACGGTTCCTTCAATAGACTTTTGAATACTATCAACAATATTTAATATAATAGCCGTTAGGCAATTGAAGCAATGTCGTGTGTGAAACAGTTGAGGTAGCATGCGCGACATGCCCAATTTTCAAAGTTCTTAATTGTTAAAGGTCGCGAGCCAGACAGGGTGTAGCGCGAGATGCATGCCCAAAATATTCTGGACCATTTGTTTGCGTGATTCTCGTAAGAGACGTTGGGGTAGCCCCTACGAAGCCTAGGTAGCAAGTCACATAGAGTTAGTAGTGCGCAAAACGGTTGGTCAACGACATCTGCCTATGAATTTACAATATGTAGCGCGCACAACAGTTGGGTAGCATTCACTACGTTGCTCTATTTTCTTCATAGCTTGAATTTTTAGACAACTCTATTTTGGCTTTAACTTGTCTTGCTGAAGTAACACTTAAATACTTAAACAAATATTAGTAGATCACAATTCAAGATAGTTTGTTAAAAATTTAAAATCTAAGGGATATTAGCACAACAGTCGCCTTATGAGTTCTCAGACTTTAGCTAATTAGCCGTGGACTAGTCAATAATGATATGATTTTGAATGCTAGGCCCCTTTTCCATACACAACTGAAAATCGGTGACCTCCCCTTAGAGGATGAACATCTTCACAAATCTAGACCTCAAAAAGGTCGCTCATACGAGATATTGAATAGTTAAGGAAGAAGTTCCAGATAAAAGGTGAGGAGTACTAGAAGTTATCAGATGAAATGTATCTCATGACCTCATCAGCTGTTTCATGAAGATTTTGGTTGTAATTGTCTACATGGCAAGAATCTCCTTTCTAGTAGCCAAAATAGTAGGACATCTCTCCCCTTTCCCCAAAGTCGACCCCTTCTAACCTGGTCTATAGGATGTTGACCCTATGATTAATTAGCTTGTAGTTTGCATAGGCTTTTATGTTTTGCACTTAGCCAATTATGACCAATTATCATCTTTTTCGAGTTCGTCATTTCATAATGTAAATGATTGTTTATCTATACATGAATTTGTTTTTCTAAACTCTACTGTTTTTTGTTATATTGAGACTCTTTATTGTTAAGTCAATGTATCGCCCAGCATACAAAAAAGTATTCAAAATAGTTTTGTCATATCAATCAAGGGATCAACCTCATATGTCGACCCTCAAACTATAAATTAATCAAGCAATCAGAATTATAGGACGATTTCATTGTTTTTGTAACCCCAAGGCTGTGTTATTTGGATGTACTATCAATCAAAGTAATATATATCAGCTTTTCATTTTTTGAAAGATTGTGATCTCTAAAGCCTATACTCCATGTTTGGTAAATTACTTATGCATTTATAAATGTTTGCATTTAAGCATTTTTTCAGATAATCTTTAACTCTTAAAACATGGCTCCCCCAAAATAAGGAGTATGTCGCTTATATATGATCTCGTATTGCCATTTTCCACCATAAGTGAACAACTGTAATGAAATAGCTCAAATAAAAAACATAAAGTAGTCAATTGTTAGACTTAGCAATGATTATGGAACTTATTATGATCCAGTTACTATTCTCTATGATGCAAACTTTGGCCTAAGTGTGTGAGGAGCAGGTCACCCATGCGAGGCGTTGATCTTTATGGCCTAAATGTATTAGGAGATTAGTCGGTCATACTAGGCATTGAATGTATAACCCAAGCATATTAGAGCAGGTCCCGCATGTGAGGTGTTGAACTCTATGGCCTAAGTGTATGAAGAAATTAGTCTCTTACACGAGACGTTAAATATATAACCCAAGCACATAGGGGCAAGTTCCGCCCATGTAAGGCATTAAAGTATATGGTCCAAGCATATGAGGAGATTAGTCACTCATACAAGGCATTGATATTGTATGGCCTAAGCACATGGTAGCACATCACGCATGTGAGGCGTTGAAATATATGTGGCCCAAACGTATGAGCAGCATATCGCTTATATGAGGCATTGATATTGTATGTTCCAAGCACGTGGGAGCAGGTCATGCATGTGAGGCATTGAAGTCTTTGACCTAAATGTATGATGAGAATAGTCGCTTATACGAGGAGTTTGATATTATATGTCTGAAGCACTTGAAAGCATGTCACGCATGTGAGACATTGAAATAGATATGGCCTAAGTGTGTAAGGAGCAGATTGTTCATACGACATGTTGATATATATATAGTCCATGTGTATAGCCTCTTAAGGCTAGCAAGACACTTAGACTCCGAGAATATAGAGGCCTTTTAAGCCTGATATTCACGAAGCCCAATGAATCCTATTGGATGCAATATTCTCGAATTACCTCCACCCACTTCCTATAAAAGGTGACCCAAAAGTCATTTATATAACTCGATCAGCTCCGTAATCGTTGGGGCCCCTATATTTGTGGTGTGCAAGTGTCTTGCAGGCCTTGGAAGGCTAATCAGGTTACTTATCTCTTGGTAGAGGTTGAGGTAGGCCAAGGTCAAAGTAGGTCAAGGTGAAGGTATCCCAAACGACCTCCCCTTAAAAGCTACCTCTCGACAACAGAATCTCTAGGGCCTCTTAGTAGGTCACCCTTCAAGGAGGTGGCTTACTGATGTCCTCCCTAAGTGCCAAGTCATTCAATGTCTTGGCCATCTATATATAGAATGAGTCGTTCTCAGCATATAACATAACCTTCCTCTTGCTAAACTATGTCTATGGGTTGTTAGAGAAGTACCAATTATATCTCCTAAGACACAGTATTCCTCCATGGAGGATCATTCTTATGGAGGAGAGAAAATTGATAATATGTGCAAGGTGAGGTACAAAGTCTCAAATGGTACACCATAGGGAGCACGTTCAAGAATTTTCTTTTATAGAGACCTTTATCTTATACATGGCTAATACATGACCCTTCTTAAGAATTTTTCTCTAGTAACCCCTATTTGACATCCGCCCAATAATTGATTATAAGACTGCCAAATCCAAGTCATTCCATATCTTGGGTCAATTAATAACTTTTGAGGTTGATCGTAAAGACTGCCGATCTCACTTCTAAAGAAGGAAAAACTTCATAGAATCAAACTTCGTGAGATGACCTCAAAATGGAATTGGAAAAGTTCAGATACTCATTGTGAACTACGCCTCCTTAAGAATGTTAAGATATATGTTCATAGACATGGAAGGATTTCTAGACAAAACATGAGATGTGCCAGAAGTTATTTGATGAAATATATCCTACATCTCCACCAATCATTTCGTGGATATTTCAACGATAATTATCTACCTGTTATGTTCATTAATCAGCTGATTTTAGAGTTGAGCTCCAAGAGCTTGTTTTGTTAGATAAGCAATTAACCCACATTCAGAGTGGCAAGAATCTTCTTTCTCTCAGTCACGATAGTCCAGCTTCTTCACCTACTTTCCCTCGAAACTGATCCCCGCTAATGCGGTCGACGGGAAGCAAACATTGACATTAGCTTATAGTTTTCATAGGTCTTTATATTTTGTATTTAGGCAATTTTTGGTGAAATATTATCTTTGTACCGGCCACTTCAAGGTCACACTATAATGTAGACAATTGTTTATCTATATATGAATTTGGCTTTTCTAAACCCTACTACCATTATTTAATATATAAAGATTCTTTATTTGTTTAGTCAATGTATTGCCCAACATACACAAACATACTCAGAATTATTTTATTTTATCAATCAAAGATCGACCTCAAAAGACGACCCTCAAACTATAAATTGATCCAGCAATCAGAATCTTAAGTCAATTTTGTTGTTTGGGTGACCTTAAGACTACATTATTTGGATGTACTATCAATCAAACTAATATTTATGAGCTTTTTTATTTTACGATACTCCTTGTTTGGTAAATTACTTATGCGTTTATAAATGTTTGCACTTAAGCATTTTTTTGAAATGATCTTTAACTATTAAGACATGGCCCTCCAAAATAAAAAGTAGGTTGCTTATGTAAGATCTCGTATTGCCATTTTTTTAGCATGATGACTTAGAGGTTGCCCATAGTAATTTACATTTCAGATATGTCTAGTAAGATATAGAGAGTAAGTAGTATCATAAGTGAACAACTATAATAAGTGAACAATTATAATGAAGTAGCTCAAACACATGAAGAGCAATAATTATGAAGCATACCTAATTATCTGGTTATGGTTCTCTATAAGGCAAACTTTGTGGCCTAAGCACATGAGGAGCAGATCACTTATACTAGGCATTGATTTTTGTGGCCTAAGCATTTGAGGAGATTAGTTGCTCGTACAAAGCATTAAATGTATAACCCAAGCACATAGAAGCAGGTTGGGGATGTGAGACGTTGAACTTTGTGGATCAAGCGTAAAAGGAGATTAGTTGTTCATACGAGATGTTGAATATATAACCTAAACATATGAGAGCAAGTCGCGCATGTGAGACATTGAAATATATGGCCCGGGCATATGAGGATATTAGTCGCTCATATTAAGTGTTGATATTATCCCTCTTAGCCTATCTTAACTTTGGACTACCTTCAGATAACACTCTTTTCCGGATCTCTCAATAGGCCATGTTTTAGGGAGGTGACTTACAATAATAATAATCATCATCATCGTTCTCGTCATTGTTGTCGTGGTGATAAAATCCTGTAGTTTTGTTCCATATTAGTTTGGGCTTGAATTTATATATGTAATAAAAAGTATTAAGAAATATTTTAATAATAAGCAAATATTGTATCTCAAATTTATATTATTTTTAATTTGTTAATAAATATTAGTGGAAAGAGCAAAGGTAAAGCAGGGTCGTAAAAGCGCATATTCTTAATGCGATAAACTCGGAATTCAACCCTTACCTCCTCTCTCTCCTTATATTTGAGTATCTATGAAAAAAATAGGAAAATTATAGCTAATATCTTTTTTTTTTTTTTTTTATGTTTTGATTTAATAAATACTACATTTATGTTTGGACAATTTTTATATTACATTTTAGAGTTAGTTTACAAACATGTCCTTATATATATTCTTTTTCTTAACTAGTTGCTTTGAAATAATTTTTTTTTATTTTCTTCAATTGTCTCATGCTTATTTACTATCGCCGGAGTACCACCATTGGTCATCGGAAAATAAATATATTTTTTTCAGCTTCCACCATCTTCAGTCAGTGACTTTTGAAAAATAAATTTATTTCCTTTTAATTCTTTCAACTTTCCAGCCACCTGTTTTCGGAAATAAGTATATTTCATTTCCCTTCCAACCACTTGTTACTGGAAATAAACTTATTCCCTCTTATTTCCTTCCAGCAAGCAGAAAATAAAATTATTTACTCCCACTGTCTTAGCCACCAGTTGCCAAAAACTAAACTTATTATAGCTCAAACATTACAAAACATAAAGATCTAATCTCATTGTAATTCAAAAGTCAAACCTTCCATCTCTCTAATAGAAAAACCTCCTTTCCTGCTATAATTTCCTCAAAGTGAATTCTAGCTTCCAGTTTCATTACCCTAGCATCCTACAATTTTCAAAACAGAGATTTTTGAAGAAAGAAGAAACTTAATCAAATATTTCTTTGAATCAACAATAAAGAAACCACTGAGACAACGATGACGGCAATAAAAAGAAAAGAAAAGAAAAAAAAATTCAATGCTCAACATCACCCAGCCAAAGCTCAACATCAATAGAAAGTCAAGAACAATCAAAATCGAAATTGCGACCAAAAGAAAAAGAAAAGAAGAGATTGGTGCTACTAGAGAAAAGATTTTTAGCTTGAACATATTTTTAGTATATGCTTATTTGTGGAATATTGAAAAAATTTGTGGCATTTTTACTGTTAACTCTTTCTGTGATATTTTATTAAATTAAAACCACATATTATGATATATACTAAGTTTGCCCAAAAATTATAAATTATAGCATATAAAATTTTGTTATAGATTCAAGTAACAGAGCTGCCCATTCAAAAATTTTTTTAAAAAAAAATAATAAAAACAGGCTGTGGTATATATTTAACAGATATTACCAATTTGTTGATCGATATTGTCTATGCTATCCCCCAAAATCCAAAGGAAAAGGCTACAATATCTAAGATTCTACTACTTAGGGATTTCCATTGTGTGCCAAGGATAATTCATAAACATTATATTGCATTGTATCCGCAGGAAGCTGTCTTGTTAGGAGGGCTAATGTATAAATTAACCCAAGTATTTCAATGATTTTGCAAATGATACTCCCAAACTTGCAAGTGATTGATTTAATACCTGAAATATAAAATAACAACAACTTTGATCTAAAATATACTGTACAACAAATTTAACAATTGGACTATACAATATCCAGAGTTGAATATGGAACAAGTTTGGGGCAGGTTTTGTAAAATTCGTCCTCGCCTCGCTGAAGGAAACCAATTCCAATAAGCGAATAGCTTTTCCTTTCTCTTTTATGCATGGCTATCTACCGTGGTGTGAAAAGAGCGGATTCTATCACCATCCATATTTCTTACCTTGCCCGTTCCATAGCGGGTTTTAATTTGCGCATTACGAGTTAGGTTCATCCACTAGCATATAAAAGACTAATTTTTTAGAAAAAGTTATTGGAATTAACTTTGATCTAAATTATCCATTTATGACATAATTAGTCATTTTTCATTTCATAATAATGGCAGGATGCGGAAATTTCAGATTCGACATGCTGACCACATTGTTAGCATCAATTTGGTATAGTTCATAATGTTACCCGGTCCATTAATGACATTAAATATACATAATAATATAAATACCGGTATTTTTAATAAAATAAAATATAAACAAAATATGCTTAAAACAGCAGGTTTGAACTACTTAATATTTCAAATAAAAAAACACACATAATTATGCAATTAATAATTGAAGTTACATCAATACCCTTGAGCAGGTCACGTATGGATAGATATATATATTTAAATCTGACCTTCACTCCGAATCCACGTCAGATTCGTTTATGAATCCATTCCATCCCATGATCCAAATGGACGGATGTACCTGTGTGGATTGGATTTTGACGGTACTTGACAGATTAGGTAAAATGTTCAATTTTAATAATATCAATCAATTTAGTGATTGTAGACTAATTTGTTCAGTTTCTAATAATCCAAGTGCTAAAATGATCAATCATAAAACATCATATCCTAAATTGATATCTCACAAATATTAGAATGCCAATTGGGAAATCATTGAAGCATCACGCGTTAATTTTTATATTATGCCCTTGTTAGGACAAAGTTGTTTTCCTAGTAATGAAAATCACCATATCAATCCATTCCTCACATCCTTCTTTGACATTCTTCATAATTGGCTATATATAGTCAGAAGAGCTTTGATGACCTTACTCAAACCTTCAATGGATGACTTTCAATATTTCTTGGTGCTTATCGCGGTGGCTTTGTTTTCTTTAGTAACAACATATATTTTGTTCCGAAAAACTTTGGAAAGGAACGACGTGGATGGTGGATGTGACGAAAAAGCTGGACAGATCCCTGGCCGGCTCGGACTTCCTATTATCGGTGAAACTTTTTCTTTGCTTTCTGCAACTAACAGTGTCAAAGGATGCTATGAGTTTGTCAAGCTTAGGCGACTTCGGTAAGATATATCTATATGTTTTTTAATTATATGCAGACAAAAAAATCAAACACATCTTAATGTTGTTTGTGTTTTTTGAGTTGACATATTAATTTTCTTAACGTAATTTTACGATTTAGTTGATTTAGTTACTTTATAGTAATTATACCGAAGAATGATGAAATAGTAAAATCTGTAATGAATTAGTAATTTTTTCTAATATGAAAAGCAAATTTGGTAAACTATATTTTGAGTACATATAATTTTGTTTATCATTTTATTTGGAGTGAATTCATTTTAATACTTTTTCTATCGTTAATTCATTTAATTTTATTATTAGATTATTTTTATTGAGCACTAATTTTGCTTAAATTTACGTAACCTATATAAGTTATGCTTCTTAGTAGATGAAATCTGAGATCTTCTGCCTCAAATTAAATTATTTAGCATTTAAAAAAATTAAATTATTTAGCACCATTAAATTTCCAAAGTTATAAACATTTTTTTTTCTTCTCTAAAGTATTGTTTTGGTAAGAAAATAGGTGCGGAAAATGGTTCAAGACTAGAATATTTGGAAAGATCCATGTGTTTGTTCCAAGTACAACGGGTGCCAAACAGATTTTGACCAATGATTTTGTAGATTTCAACAAAGGATATGTTAAATCAATGGCAGATGCTGTAGGAAGGAACAGCTTGCTTTGTGTACCACACGATAGCCATAGAAGGATTAGGCGTATCCTTTCCCATTCTTTCTCTATGTCTTCTTTATCTACATTTGTTCACAATTTCGATAAAATGCTTACACAAAAGTTAAAGAAATTGGAAGAAAGTGGCAAACCTTTTAAGGTTCTTCACTTAAGTATGCAGGTTTATATAAAAATTAAATATATTTCTCTTTGTCATCTTTAATCTAAATATTATTACTTAATCAACAGATTAATTATCTAATTAATAATCGTTTTTATAGATGACATTTGATGCAATGTGCAACATGTTAATGAGTATCACAGAAGAATCAGTGCTTAGACTTGTGGAAAATGATTGCAATGCAGTTTCAGATGCCATGTTATCTGTTCCTCTCATGATTCCTGGAACTAGGTACTATAAAGGCATTAAGGTAAATCCAAAAATATTAGATATTCCAAGTTCTTCAAGGTGAAATTAGCTAGAATCTTAAAAAACATTGCTAACGAGAGTCTAATTAGGCTGTATGAAATTGGTTGTGGTTTGGATCTTATTAAGAATCTGACCGGAACCAATATTTTGAGCCTTAGTAAGTCTTGAACTATAACTTAAAATTGGTTCACGTTCCTTCAGCAGTGGAACCATGATATATGGAATATTTGGTTTGGGGGTTGGGGACTAAACAAGTTTTTTCGCTCGAAACTTTTTGACTTTTTAAATTTTCTCCCTCGTTTGATTTTTTTTTTTAAAAATTACCATGAACTTTTCTCTTTCTTACTAATTTCACATTGTCTGAAATTGAATAAAATTTAAAATTTTATAGACCTTAGCTAAGACCAATTTTAAATTAATATTTAACAAAGTTAGTTTCTGGATTTTAGGGAGTAAACTAAAATTTGTTTCTCTCTCCTTTCCTTCATCTTCTTTCCAAAACACAATATGTTTCTCTCTCCTTTTCCTTCTTCTTCTCTTCTCCAAAACTCAATATGTTTCTCTCTCCTTTTCCTTCTTCTTCTCTTCTCCTGTCAAACCTGGTACCACTATCATTTGTCATGCCCACCGTCAACCATGATCACCGATGGGAAGTCCAAACTACGTCGCTCGCACAGATAGCAAAATCATTACCATCGCTGTCATAAGAGTAAGAAACGACTGCCTCAAATTTGGATCACAAGAGCTTCAATTTTGTATAGTCGTTTAATCTGATCGTCGTAGTTTTCCAAAGGCATAGGAGAGAGGGAAAAAAATGTTTCTCAATTTTATGGGCAAATTGTGAGTAACCAAAACTAAGGTCATTTTTGAAATTCTTAGAGGAAAATAAGTTCCATGACATAGAGTTCGTAAATTCTTGTCACCATTGGAATTTACCAGTGACCAGAAACCGTCATTGCCGACTAACCTATGGCAAGCCTCCTACACCGACGTGGCAACCAGATTGAGTGGGTTAGGGTGGCTAGGATTGTTCTTGAAGAAGAAGAAGACTGAATTTACTTTTAATCCCTAAAATTTCTTTACTAATTTAAGTAGTCTTTTATTTAAATTGTCTTATATAATGTTCTTAAACTTTAAATTTTTATTCATATTTACATAAAATTTTCAATTGAAGATAAAATAGATAAGTCAAATAAAAGTTTAGAGTACTTTTTTTATAAAAGTTCGAACGAACCTGAAAATCTAAAAAGCCAAAAAATTGGAGTGAACCTTATTTACGTAGGGGGACTGTCACGACCCAACCTAAGTGCAGCGACCTGTGTGCAGTTAGACCGGAGTCTGACTATACAAGTCTTCAAAATGATCCATCTAACTAGCCATTGTCAATTACTTAAATCCAAATCTACTGGCCTAAAATAGTTAACCTAAATTTTCTAATTAGTTAGATGGTTGTCTAACTTATATATATACCAAAGCTCTATTAATAACCTCTAATCGCACAAACTTTTAAAATAATCCACCTAACCAGCCGTTGTCAACTATTTAGGCCGAAATCCACTTGCCTAAAATAGTTAATTCAAGTTAACTAAATAGTTAGGTGGTCTAACTTATATTTAATATCAAATGTCAATCAATAGAGATTTCACGATGACAACTTTTGTTTCCCTAAAACTTTCAATATTCCATTTTGAGTGTTTATGGTTTGAGTTCCGATTCCTATTCGGGTTTGGTTGAGAACCAGAACCAGAAATACATTCAAATATTTTTTGTTCCAACTTCATTTCCTTTCGGGTTCAGTTAAGTTGCGAACTCTGATTTGCAGTTCCGGGAACTATAAGGTCAACCCTACATATAACATGAGATGGTTTTTCCCAACATACCTTAAATAAGTCATCTTCTGCTCAAAATTCTTATAACTCACTATTTTTTAATATATATAAAATTTGAAACAGGCACGCCAAAGACTCATGAGATTATTTAGTGAGATGATTTCTAATAGACGAAGTGGAAAAGAAAGTCATGAGGATTTCCTACAGTTCATGTTAAGTAGAGATTCATATCCATCTAGCGAAAAACTGGACGACGCAGAGATTATGGATAACATTTTAACATTGATAATTGCAGGGCAAACCACGACTGCAGCTGCTATGATGTGGAGTGTCAAGTTCTTGGATGATAATAGAGAAGAACTCCACAAACTTAAGGTCAAAATTTCTATAGTATTTTGAATTCTCTTTTTTTTTTTTTTTCTTTTTTATTAACAATTAATTAATCACATTTATGTATCAGCAAGAACAATTGTCCCTTGCAAAAAATAAGCAAGATGCTTCTGCCCCACTTACCCTTGAAGACCTAAACAAAATGTCTCATGGTGCAAAGGTTAGTGTACAATAATAAAGATATTTACAATTTTTAATGAGAAATGAGAAAATTAAAATTTTTATTTGCACTGACTAACCTTTTGAAGCAGTCTTTTTATTCATGTCATCTACTTTAATTGTTTATGGGGTAAACAGTAACGTTTTACCTTTTACATTGTCTAGGTTGTCAAGGAAACATTAAGGTTGTCAAATGTTCTGTTATGGTTTCCTCGAGTTGCAGAACGTGATTGTGTTATTGATGGTAAGTGATTATAGAATTATTCTATTTCAATTTCCTTTTATAGCGTCTACAACGTGAGAGGATAAGGATGCGTGTATACATTTAACTTCACAACGTAAGAGGACAATGACATTTAATATCCATTTTCTTTTAATGGACGCTAAATTGTCCTTAAAAATACAATTAAAAAACAAATAAATATGTAACACATACCTTTTTTTTTTTATTTTAAATAACAAATATATTAATTTATATTAGCATTAAAATTCTACTAATAAAAATATCATTATTATTTACATTATCGATACTTTTAACAAATGACATTTTAGAATATGTTACACAAATTTTCTTTCAAATGGACTCCATATAAAATATCATTGTTGTCCACGTTGTAGATGCTCTTACTACAGTTTTTTTTTTCCTTATTAAAATTGCAATTTTTGTACTTAGGTTTTGATATTAAGAAGGGATGGCATGTAAATATTGATGCAACTTGTATACATTATAGTCCTGAATTTTATGTAGATCCAATGCAATTCAACCCTTCAAGATTTAATGTAAGTAATTATCTTCTTCGGTCTATTTTTTAAGGTTAATTTATATAGATATACATGACCAAGACATTCATAATTTTAATTACTAGAATCTCATAACATAACTAAAATTTTTACAGCTTTTTGGACATTTTGGACCTCATTTACTGAGGCTTCATAATCCAATACTCTGTTTTTCAAACGCATAATCTAATACTACTTGAGTTAAATTCCCTTTTTATTTAGTCAAAAACAAATTCCACATTAAGGACTCCTTTGGATTTAAAGGTTAAATCAGTTACTTTGAACACACCAAATTCATTAATGAATTTGATTAGAAATTTATTTATAAATAAATACTCATATTTTAATTAATCTATTAAAAAATTAATAAAATATTTTACTTCAATATCTAAGAGCATTTATAAGTACAAGGACACAACTCAGTGAAGAATAGAGGACACGTTTTCATTCATACATTTCATGATATATGTACAAACACATTAAGTGAACATTTACAATGTGGAGGACATATGGCTTACTTTGATTTTAACGTTTAATATAATGTCGATTTTGCACTGTAAATTACAAGGACTTTTTTGGTGGAAGATATTTTAAAATAATTTATAATATAAATGTGACCCCACATTCATGTTTCACATTGTCCATGATCCAAATATAACTTTTCTAGTCCAATTTGTATAAATAACTTTAGGGTAATTGCACCAAATAACATATATTTTATCTGAAAAAAATTAAATAGCACAGATTTATAAAAATTTAAAAAATAGTATACATATTGTTGTGTGTACTAAAATATCCTCTCAATTAACTTCTTCTTCTTCTTCTTCTTTTTTTTTTTTATGTGAATTCTCCTCCTCCATTTATGAACTGTATGTGATTTATAAATTATCCTTCTCCATTTTAGGTTTTCATTTTTTTTTCCTACAAATCTGTTACAAAATTCTGTTTGGTGGTATATATGACAATATATATAAACTATATATACTGATATATATCACACAAAAATAACACATAACCTAGTATACATGAATCATATATACTATTATATACTCTAGACAAATCATAACATATGACCTAATGTTGTTGGATTTTGCGTTGTTATTCTAAGCAATGATTCAAAACTGCTTGCAATAAAATCTGTTACAAAATTCTGTTTGGTGGTATATATGACAGTATATATAGACTATATATATTGATATATACCACAAAAATCACATTTAACCTAGTATATATGAATTATATATACCATTATATATACTCCACACTAATCATAGCATATGACATTCACAAATAGGCATACATTATTCATACATAGTTTTTGTAACAGTATATATGATGTATATATACTATCATATATACTCTTCATTTGTTGGTATATATGACAGTATATATGAATAAATAACATATTTACCTAGCATATATGAAACCACATATACTATTATATATACTCCATAAATCATAGCAATGGATTTTACAAATTATAATACATACTCGAGTATATATAGTCTATATATACTAGTATATATACTCGAGTATATATATATATATACTTATATACATACCAAAGTATATATATTCTATATATACTTATATATATACCAAGGGCAGTTTTGGATTTTTTATAAAAAATATGCTATTTTTTTAATTTTTAAAAATATGTGCTATTAACTTAATTTCACTATAAAATTTGTGCTATTTCTTTAAAGCTCCCTTTTTTTTTTATTAAATGGAATTGTTTCATGTTTTCTTAGTTTCAATTTTTTTTTTTTTTGAAAATTAGCAATTTAAAAGTTAATTGAGTCGCCATGAGCTGTATTGTCTAAAAGAAGGGAAAACAGTTTCATTAACAGAAATACGCCGTCGTTTCTTCTTCTTTTGAAATGTTTATACGTACTCTTCCAAATACATGGCATATGGCTTTATTTTTGGAGCCAGTGTAATTGAATTGACAATGTATATATATTTTTATTTTAATAAATGAAATTAAAAACAACTAAAATTTAGAATTTTTCAGAAAATACTTCCAAGAAACATATTCTCTATTTTTGACACATTATTTAAATTATTTCGTATGAAAATAAAACTGTTTACTATTTATAGATTTCATATTTTTAACTTTTGTTTTAAAATTTAATAATAAAAATAATAAATTCTAATAAAAGCTTCGAGTGATCACTGATCAGCAGCTAGTGATTGGTGTTTGTGAGAATTGATCTATAGTGATGATCTACTAATTGAAGAGTTAATAAATGTGTATTTATAGGTAATCTGCAGTATGAATCCGGATAATAGGCAAAAAATTCGTTAATTTTATGTTGGTAGCACTTCAACTTGAAAGTTTTCTGAAATTTTGCATTAACATGATTAATAAAATACAATCTTGTTTTGGTAATCCTGTCATTTATACCTTAATTGCCTAATTTAATCCTCAAGTGCAAATTTTTCATACTTATAATTTGAATTTGGTAGAATTCGTAATTATTATGAACTGATACATACATGTATTTTGAATAATGCAGTCTGTTGCCTTCTCAGCAGCTCCTTTAGTGATTATAGGTGTGGTGTGGTTTGTGGTATTAGGCCTATACCTTCTTTTTGCTTGCCTGTGCTGTTGCTTTTGCAGAAAAAAGAAGCCTTCTGCCCATTCTCCCATTGCTTATGTTCTTTCACTCATCTTCCTTACACTTTCAACTGCTGCGGCTAGGTACCTAAATTATCATTCTCTCTACTTTCTTTACGATATCGTCATGAAAGAAAAATCTGATTCGGGTTTTGATTTCAGCGCTGGATGTTCTGTTCTATACCAAAACCAAGAACATTTCAACTCTACTATTGCAGAAATGATGGAATTTGTCCTGCAAGAAGCTTTAGCTATATTTAACAAATTTATGAGTATATTGAACACTCTTTCTTCAGCTTGTAAGGTTGTAATTGATGAAGTTCCTGTTCCTCCTGATCTTCAGCAACACGTTAATGTTGTAGACCAAATGATTACAGCTACCGCTAATATTTCTCGAATTCAATCAGTAGCACATGCTGAAAACATTCAGAACATTTTAAGTCCTGTGTGAGTTTCTTAATTTCAACATTTCTTCACGTTTCATTCTTGATTTACACAGTCTTTTGTTCTTTCTTGAAGGAGGCTGGCTCTAAATATAGTTGCTGCTGTGATGCTTGTCTTGGTATTTCTTGGTTTCTGTAAGATTATTAACTCATCTTTTCAATTACATTTTTTTGGGTTTTTTTTGTTTGACTCACAATTTTATCATTGCAGTATTTTCACTTTTCGGTCTGCAATGTTGCATTTACATGTGAGTAATCTATATTTCTTGGATATCATTTGTTAGCAATTTCTTGGTTTCTCATATGAAAGCCCTTTTTCCTTTCTTTTGAATCAAAATATTGCAGATTGATAATCTTAGGGTGGATTCTTGTCACATTGGCATTCGTCTTATGTGCAATATTTCTCATTTTGCACAAGTAAGTTCCATAACTTCTACTTAGATCATTTGTTTGGCATATAGGATTAAATATCAATTCGCAAAAAAAAAAAAAAAAGTTTTAGTTCTTGATCTTGATTGAATATAAATTAACTAATTTGATCGAACGTCTAGTGTGGTAGCAGACACATGTGTTGCCATGGATGACTGGCTTCATAACCCAACAGCTAATGCATCATTGAGCCTTCAGCTTCTACCTTGTTTGGACAACAACACTACAGAACAAACCATAAGAACAACAAAAGAAACATCTGCTTATTTGATCAACATCCTTAACAAATACATAATGGAAGTTCCCAATAAGGACTTACCACCTACTTCAGGAATTATGTATCACAATCAATCTGGTCCGTTGGTGCCTCTCCTTTGTAATCCTTTCAATCCTGATTTAACAGCAAGAGATTGTACTAAAGCAGAAGTCAACTTTGGCAATGTCGCGGAGGTAACTTCACCATCACCAACTTGAATTCAATTTTTTCATAGTTGATTTGGCTTTTGATAAGAGGTTTGAACTTGAGACCTTATGCATTACTGCAGGAATGGAAAAAATATATCTGTGAAGCTTCAGAATTTGATATTTGTATCACTCCAGGCCGCATAACGCCTAAAGTATATGACCAAATGACAGCTGCAGTGAATGTCAGTTACACATTGTATACCTCAGATCCGCTCCTCCGCGATCTAGGAGAGTGCAGTTTTGTTCTGAGAACTTTCGGTAAGATAAGGGAAACTTATTGTCCTGGTCTCAGGACGTACAGTTTCAGGACATATGTTGGGTTGCTTACTGTCGCAACTTCAGTCATGTGTGCTTCTATCTTGTGGATGGTTTATGCAAGTCAGAAACGACGTAGGAAATACAGTAAGAAGATCACAAGCAGTAAACAGAATCCTTTCTCTGGAGGAAAAGCCTAATACTACAATTGCAGCTCATACATTGTTTAGTGGAGGTAAGGTCTAGAATTTCCCGTCTCTTGAATTCTAGTTCCATAGCTAAAAAGAAGCTTTTTTTTTTTTTTTAATTGAGATAGATTTGCATTTATTGGGTATAAAACTAAAACTTTAGGAATGCAATAGGGTTTGCCAAAAAAACAATCCATGTTGGAATCTGAAACATCAAGGGCCAAACAAGAAAGCTCAAGTTGAAATGGAAATGGCTCAGAGATAAGAAGATGATTATTGCTGCCCAAAATTAAACTAAATGGAGTGAACAAGATGAGTAGAACAAAATTGTATATTGGGTGGAAAATGTTAAACTTGATTGACTAATGTCATAGAACATTGCAAAAGGTTCTCACATCAGTAATGATTCTTTAACATCATATAATTATCATGAATCAAATGTAAATTTCTCCTTTTTTAATGTAATGTGAAATCGAAGGATTCTAGAGACAGATTCTGTACTGTTATTGTTAAACCAATAGTTAGAGAAATGAAATCATTTCAAAATCCTCTCCCTCTTATTCTCCTTTATTTATATTATTCTGTGTACCAATAATTTTATGTATTTCCCACACTTGTATACATAATATAGAATCAAAAAGGAATTCAAACTATGGGAAAGCCAAAAATTGGAACATGCTTAAACGGACCTTGAAGCATGAGACAAGAAAAAGCATTCAAATTGACCAAGTAATGCTCACTTCCCTTTCTTTGATAACATCTATAAATACCAAAGCTTATTACTTTAATTATATGTTGTGTATTGGTTCTTTGATGGACCAAAACTAAGAATAAAATACGATGTTCTTTATCAAATTGGTGCCCTTCTTTATATTTATCGTTTCTTCAACTATCTTTTCAAGCACCAACGGAGCTTCTCAAATTCAGTTTCAACCATTCATTCACGGTAAGTTCTTTTACTACCTTTTATTCTTATAAAATTAAAAATAATGTGTTTCTATAATTGGGTTTTTTTTTCTATACTATTTTGCTGAGAACTTTGTTGGTATCACCATTTAAAATGGTTTTATAGGTATCATCAAGGAGGTGAATAAGAATGATTTTGTTTCGTCGGAAACAAGCAGGAGGTCTCTTCTTGCAGAAAACAAGTCTATGGTATTAGCTGCAGAAAGAACTCACAGGAAAGATCCTCTTGACAATTTTAAGTACTACAAAAGAGGATGGAATATTAGTGAAAAACATTATTTCTATGTAAGTTTTTTAAGGCCAATTCAATATATATATATATGGAACTTTATTTTCTGATATGGGTTTGGCCTGATTTTTTATTATAAATTATGAGGATGGTTTGTATAAATGGAATTCTAATTTTTTGACATACATTTTCTTTTGTAGTCTGTTGCTTTTACTGCTGCTCCTATATTCTTCATTGCTGTGATCTGGTTTCTGGGATTTGTTGTGATCTTATCCGTCATCTGTATTCGAAAATGCTGCTGCAAACTAAAGCATTATGGCTATTCAAGAACTGCATATACATTCACTCTTCTGTTTCTCATATTCTTCACTATTTCTGCAATGTAAGTCAATTCCTTACATCTTTCTATTAATGGTATGCGTATACTAGAAAGACAGCTTCTAAAGCTCTGTGCTTATTTTTTTTGTTTCAGAATCGGATGCATTGTTCTTTATATTGGGCAGGAAAAGTTTCATGATAGTTGTACAAGTACACTTAACTATGTAGTGAAACAGGCAGATAATACTGTTCAAAATCTCACTACTGTATCGGAGTACTTATCTGCTGCAAAAGGAGTTGGAGTAGATCAAATTTTTCTGCCTCCAAAAATCCAAGAGAGCATCAGTAAAGTCGATAATATGATAAATGGTTCAGCTGATACTCTTCGAGAGCATACTAATGCAAATTCAGATCAAATACGAAAAGTTTTGGACACAGTGTAAGCAAAAGTTCCTCATAAGTTATATGTTGCAATTCCTAACCTTTTTTTTTTTACTATCATTGTTGATTAAAGAATTTTCGTTTGTTTCTTTCAGCCGTGTGATTCTAATAACAGTTGCTGCTGTACTGCTCTTCTTATCACTTGCTGGTTTCTGTAAGCCTGGAAATCACTAACCAATTAGTGCTAATTAATTGTTTCAATATATTTAATTGTAAATTACTTTAATTTATTGCAGTGGTTTCCATTTTTGGCCTCCAAACTTTTGTCTACATGTGAGAATCTTAGCCATCATCTTCTTTGTTGCTTTAGTTATGTCTTATGATATGTTAATCACATCTCTCATTTAATTGCAGACTGACTATCATAGGATGGATCCTTGTGACATTTGCATTGGCTCTATGCTGCTTATTTCTGATTCTGCACAAGTAAACATTATTAACAGAAAAAAAATTGCCCATTCACTGAAACAATGTCTCCTGCTTTAGTTTAGTAATACTGTGGACAACTTTGCAGCAATTAGTAAAATGCATCGCATTTTCTGAATGCAGTGTAGTTGGAGATACATGTGTTGCAATGGAAGAATGGGTCGAGAACCCGACAGCTCGAACAGCTTTGGATGATATTCTTCCTTGTGTAGACAAATCAACTGCACAGCAAATCTTATCAGAAAGTGAACAAGTCACTTTTCAACTGGTTGGTGTTGTTAACTTATTCATCAACAATGTCTCCAATATCGACCCGCCGAAAAACCTGCCTCCTAACGTACCACCGGAGACTAAACATCTCTACTACAATCAATCCGGTCCCCAGGTTCCTATTCTCTGCAATCCTTTCCATTCTGATTCCACAAACAGGATATGTGCACCAGATGAAGTCAACTTCACCAATGCATCAAAGGTAACAATTCCATTAATGTTCATTAAGCTCTTTTTAGCTCAATTATCAATGAAGTTTTGTTTAACGTAGGAATGGAGCAAGTATATCTGCCAAGTTTCGATAAATGGGAGTTGCTCTACGACAGGTCGTTTGACACCCGAATTTTACAAGCAAATGATATTTGCAGTGAATGTAAGCTACGCCTTAAATCACTATGGTCCATTTCTTAGTGAGCTAGTGGATTGCAGCTTTGTTCGTGAAATATTTAGTGGCATTTTGGAGGATCATTGTCCAGGACTTAATCGGTATAGTGGGTGGAGCTTTATAGGATTTGTTATGGTTTCTGCAGCAATTATGTTATCTTTGATTTTCTGGGTATTGCATGGCAGGGAAAGTGGTCATTTTCTTAATACAAAACAGTTTGTAAATGTAGATGCTCAGGATGAATTACAATGTTTAGAAGAAAGTAATGTGCAATGATTTTTAGATATCTTGATTCAGTTTTTCTAAGATTTGAGTTTCCGTAAATCACCCTTTACTCTTTATCACCAACGTAAAGTATTCGACTACACTCGTTTACAATCTATTTAAAAAAAACTAGTATTAATGTTAGAAGGAAATTTGTATTGCTTTTATGAAAATTTAGTTATACATTATAAATATGATAAAATATATAAAATTGTAAAAAATGTTACTCTTTCGTGAAAAAATAAATAAAATGATTTCTTTATTCATCAAAGGATAATATTTACTCTATTAAAAAGTTAATATTTATAATTAATAGAATGCATGCGATTTAGCTACTTATATAAAATTTTGGTTTCAAAACTATAAAAAAGCCAAAATTTTAAAGTTTTATAACCAATAAATTAAATTATAAAGGATTAGAACTATATTATTATAAAGCATTGACAAATAAAAAATAGAATTAACTAAAAAACCTAAAAACATTCCATGTTGTAGAATAATTATAATCAAGAGGTGGAAAAAAACTTGTAGAAAGTAAATTTCTACACAAATAGAACGATTTCCGTCATTTCCTAGTGAGTTTATTTTTATATTTAAAAAAGTTCGAATTCGAAACAAAAGTTTGATCAAAATTTGGCTAGTGAGTTTGTTTGAAATCAGTTTCTCTTCTAAAACAATATCATTGTGAGTACGTAAGTAAAAGTATTTTTTAATTCGTAAACACTATGAGATGTCTCTTATGCTCATTTTATAAGAGACTCATGAACATATTTGCAAACATTTAATCAAATACTGTTCGTGAAGTAATTTGCGAAATCATGAAAAGAGTTCGCTTGTTTATGAGATGAGATCGAGCTCAACTTATTTAGCTAATGAATGAACTTGAAAGAACAAAACTTCTATCAATAATGACTAAAATTGTAATAGAATAACACAATTAGTTGATGAATTTATGAAACATTAAACGATCATATTTCTGATTTAAAAAAAAAAATCATATTTTTGGGTCAACCACAGTCAAATACTTCATAAACACTTCTACAATATTAGATTTAGTACCGGTTAATTGTTGATTTAAATAATCAAATCAAATTACATTTTTCATTTTTTCACGAAATGCTAAATTACTGAAATTATATGCATATGACATTTAATATTTTTTATTACACATATTTTAATATTTTATATGTTTATTTATTTAAAATTTATAATTAATTTCATTATTACTCATTAAATTAGTAATAAAAAATTATAATATTGTAAATATTTTTTTATTATGAATAATAATGATACAAATAAATTGAAACTAAATAAAGGGCAACAAATTCCCACCAACCACACTAAATTAAGGGCTCTGGTGAGAACCCGACAGCTCGAACAGCATTGGATGATATTCTTCCGTGTATAGACAAATTAACTGCACAGCAAATCTTATTAGAAAGTGAACAAGTCACTTTTCAACTGGTTGGTGTTGTTAACTTATTCATCAACAATGTCTCCAATATCGACCCGCGGAACTCTCTGCTTATGGGTATATTGTGGATTACATCAGGTCAAAGTTGTCGGGTTGGAAGGCCAACACATTATCTCTGACTGGACGAATCACACTGTCTAAATCTGTATTGTTGGCTATTCCCAACTTTGCATTCCAAACGACAGTTGTGCCATTAACTTTGTGTTCTGAGGTTGAAAAAATTTGTAGGGCCTTTATGTGGGGATCGACGCAGAACAATAAAGGTATTTTGCTTGTTAAATGGGAGGAGATGTGCTAAAATAAAGCTTCCGGGGTGCTGGCTTTAAGCATGTTGCTGTATTCAATGAAGCTTTTCTTTTGAAGATTGCGTGGATGATGATAAAGGAGAAGGACAAGTTATGGGTACGCATTCTTAGAGGGAAATATTGCATCATAATTCTTTATTCCCAATTTTTAAGAGTACACAAAGCCAGTCTTGGTTGTGGCGCAATATCAAAAGAGTCTGGCCGAAGATGGAGGAGGGGGTCAATTGGAGACGGCATAAGCATCAAATTCTGGCTTCATGTGTGGATTCCAAACTTGGGTCCCTTGGTGGATGTAGCAGTTCATAATATTCTGGACAACTTATTGTATAAGCCATTGATCGATTTTGTTTAAGAATTGGGAGAATGAAGGTGGGATTTAGTACATGACTACCTTCTGTTTTTGTTCCGGTGCAGATGAATGGCGATGACGTTCCTTATTGGAAACTTAATTCCAGCGGATCTTTCTAGGTTAAATCAGCATACAAGCTGCTCATTGAGGAGGTGGTGGTGGGTGATAGTTCTTGTTGGAAGGTGGTGTGATTGTGGCCTCGACCTGAACGAATTAAGTGGTTCTTTTGGCTGTTGCTAAAATCGAGACTTCTCACTAACTCTAAGCGGGTTTATCGACATCTAGCTGAAGACAATAGATGTCCTTTGTGTAATAATGGTGAGGGGACAGACCTTCATATGGCCAGAGATTGTTGTGTGGCTAGGGGCATTTGGAATTCGTTCTACCACAACAATGGAGGACTGAATTTTTTGCAGAGCAAAACCATCGTCGATGGGCGTTGAAAAATATTGGTGAATTTTCTAAAAATGATCAAGGGGTCTTGTGGAGAATTCTTTTCTTAGTGAATGTGCGGTGGTTGTGGCAATGGAGGTTTAAAACTCTTTTTGAAGAGGGTGCTCAGAGGCCGCTACAAGCTTCAAGCTTCATGTGGAATTATGCTAAGATGATTGCTGAATGTAATCATGGTACTTTTAAGGGAGCAACAGTGAGGTCCCTTCATCAGATTGGGTGGCAACCTCCTGCACCAGGATGGTTCAAGTTGGTTCCTTGATCATGCAGAATAGGCAAGCTTCGGCCGGTGATGTTATAAGAGATGATAATGGGCATATGTAGTTAATTTGGGAGATTGTTCTATTCTTATCGCAGAGTTATGAGGACTTCCGGTTGGACTGTAGATTGTGCGTGGAAGATGGGCATCACTAATCTGGAGGTGAATGTTTATAATCAAGTTATGGTCAAGCTAGTTAATCAAGATGAGCTTCAACCGTCAGCATTTTATGGTATTGTTCCGCAGATTCGAGAATTTCTTTAGAGTGATTGAAATGTGGTCCTAACACATGAATTCAGCTATATCATGAACTCCCTAGGCCACTCACTCGAAATCTCCATCAAGCTAATAGATTAGTGGAGGGCATGGATTGGGCATGATGGCGTATGATGCTTGAGGTTTGAGTGTCCTTCAAGTCCTCTTTCCTGCTAACAACTAACTCTAACCACTAATAATAATAATAATAAGGGGTAATTATTATTGGATCCCTGAGATTTGGCCTAATAGACTCGAAGGTCCCTCTATTTCTAAAATTGTATTAAATAGTCCCTAACTTTTGGAAATTGTAATTTAAAGTCCTTTGACCGTTAGTCAACGGTCAAAATCAACGTTTTTTTTTCAAAATGACAAATTTACCCTTCAGACTATTTGAATCGAACCTTTCTAATTATTAAATCAAACCTGTGGGGCCCACTTACTATAAATATGAAAAATAACAACACCAAAACTCGAACTAGTAACCTTTAACAAGAATAAGTACATGTTAATCAACTACACCAAACATCTTTATTATATTGAATTGATGTGATAAAATTTTATTGTGTAAAGCACAACCATTCACCTTTTATGACTATAGCAATTATCTATTCTTTCAATTAAGATTTTATTAAATAATTACATATTTATTTTTTTATCATCTTAGACAAGTCTGAAGGTTAGAAGAAAAA
>CANUEY010241959.1:0-27809 GCA_948099555.1 Croton setiger
GATTTTTACTGGAGATTGGGAATAGATGGATTTTCTTTAGGACCTATTTTATTGACAGGGTTTATCACCACTTTAGCTACTTTAGCGGCTTGGCCAATTAATCGGGATTCCCGATTGTTCCATTTTCTGATGTTAGCAATATATAGCGGTCAAATAGGATTATTTTCTTCTCAAGATCTTTTACTTTTTTTTCTCATGTGGGAGTTAGAATTAATTCCCGTTTTTTCCAATAGGTATTGGAAGTTCAGCTTCCTGGCAAGAAGGTGGCAAGTGCAGCTTCGTTTTGGAATGGTTTGAGGGGTCAAAAGTTGAAGAAATTGTAGAAGTTGAAGCATTTCAATAGACAGGCTACATGGTTAGCAAGCGGAGTTCTAGGTAGGAAACATTTGATTCTTTTGACTCTTCTTTCATGGAAAATGACTTCTGTTAAAATTATATTTAGGAAAAAATCTTTACAAGAAAATGCTCTGTTCTCTTTGTTTGTTGCAATGTTAAAATCAACTGGATATTGCAATTCCAAGAAAGAAATCAATTGGAAATTATTTTTTATGTTTGAAATGCTATGAAAATATTAATTTTCTTTAAATGTTTAGACTGATAAATTTAGAGGGCAGATGCATAAATTTGAGCCTTGTGAAGTTAAAAATCTTAGTATTTGCGAATTTTGCATAGCTCACCTCTCCACAGTAGCAACCATGTTTTTAAGATTTTTTCATTCTATATGCAAAACATTAATTTGATGCTACAAGCACACAATTATTGGAATACTAACTTTTACAATTTTAACTATGTTTTTAGAGTTTAATCAACCTAATAGAACAATGGGAAAGCATAATTTTATCCCTGTTTTTTCTAAAATTGAACTAACTTGTCCATATATTTTGCATGTAGAAGTGTTGAATAAGTTGCTATTCAGAAGTTGAAGTGCCTAAAATATTGCCAAGTTGAGGGATGTATTTATTTACTTGGCCTAAATGAAAATGAAAGATTTAGAATAAGTATATCCTAAATAATTATTAATGGTAAGGATAAGCAAATCCCAAAATGAGTTGAAGTCAAAAATGAAGTGCTATAATTTCATGTCCAACATTCCACAAAACATGAAAGGGCAATGTTATTAGTGAGGATATAATAGCATAGCATGTGTATTATTTGCTAATTAGTCCATGCAAAGAACCTACTACCAATGCATTATGAATGAATTATTGATTGGCAGGCCATCAAGTAAACGTTAAATTAGTATGATATTTATAAAATTAAGAAAGAAGTAACAGATAACATTAAAGCTGAAGGATGTTTTAGTTAGTTTTTGAAATTAGAGGGATTAAATAATTAAGTCCCTAATATTTCAAAGGCTGTAATACTTTTTCTCTTTTAAATACATATTCTTATGAATTTAGTAGCAATCGTAAAACTGTATTATTCATTCCTGTTGAATATTTGCTTTTGTAATAGTATGATTAATTAGTTTATCTAATTAATTACCTAGTCATATAATTTACTATTATTTAAGAATTTCTCATCTTATTGTTAGCAGCGGATTATGTTTGATAGGTTTTTTAGGAGCCATTCAATTATTTATTAATGCTATAACTGTAATCATTACTATTGAAGTAATAAGAACGAATTCTTTGTTCTTTCTCTTAAATTTTATTTAAAAATTTTCAACAAAACCACAACATAATTAGAAATTTAATCAGGAAATGAACATTAACTACAATTATTATTGATTCTCTGTGTAAATAAACTAATTGATGATAATTTTTTGAACATGAAAAGTGTAAATGTGACATACAATACTCTCTAAATATTTTTATACAAGTTACCTAACTAGATATGCTTCGCAGCTTCCTCTTGTTCCTTGGTTGGATTATGATAATTGGTGTTTCTCATTCCAGATTGTTCCAAGCCTTTAAAAAAAAAAAAAAAATTCTCTTTAATCTACGCGAAGAATAAAGATTGATTTATTTAAACAAAAAGAATGTTTTTTTAGTAAAAGATATTCTATTAGTTAAAAATTTACATAAAGTAAAAAAAAAAAAAAAAAAAAAAAAGACTGGAAATTTGTGTTGTTTAGGTATTGTTAGTCTGGTGGTGGAGTTGTGGATGTGGGTTAGTTCCTTACACTCCTAACACTTCACTTTCCGATTTGGTTCCTTTTCATATAAAACGACATAACATCTTTATATTATAAGGGAAGAGTTAGGTTAGGTCCATTCTCATCTCAATCTCAAATAAAGCTAATGCTTTATTTCATATTATACCTTCCTTTGTGACTTTACAACATTCTTCCAAATATGTGTACTGATTCTTTTTTAATTCATAAAGAAGTTGAATGGATTACGAGTAGCAGCAGTACTATTATGTCATCTCAAAAAATTCCTATTTGATCACATCCACTTGTAATTCAAGTCAATTTTGAATTGTATTTCAATTTACCAGTTCAACTTAAAAAGAAGCATATTTGATTATATAAAGTTGAGATAGATACAACTCATATTTATTTAAATAAAATCAGGCTTGTGAATCTGTTTTTTATGGTAAATTAATTTTTTTTAATTACTCTAATCTCAAGTGAGGGAGGTGCATTGAATTAGAAATTTTTTACAAGGCTTGTGAATATGTTTGGTAGACAAATTTAAAAATTGGTGAGATTTTAATTCAGTGACACTTGCACAAGAGGTGGATATCTTTTAAGGAACAAACAAATGAAGTTTTATAAATAGATTTTGATAAATAAGCATTTGCTTATTTAGTAGAAGAAAGTGGGCAATCATAGATGGAATAAAAACCCAAAAGCAAAATGGAATATGTAAATGCTTTTTGGGTCAAATTCTAAGTAAAAGTTATAATTAATGAGCAAGAAAAGAATTCTCTTTGTGGCTCATAAAATTGAAACTCACTAACTTATATGTCAATTATTGGGAATTATTTAAAATGGAAAACTAAAAAGCGAACCCACACTTATCGAACAAAAACCAAAGCCAACACAAAATATAGCTTTTACTATACTTTCCACTTTCCATTAACAATAAACAATCAACAAATCAAAAATCCATTATTGCCTCCCTCAATTTTTCAACACATTACCATCATTTTTTTTTTAATATTCTTCTTTGCATTGCACCTAATATATCGTTACACTTTATGTCTAATATTTTCTTTCAATAAATTTTAGTTTTCTCGTTAGTTTTTATTTACAAATAACAAATTAATTTGTACATAATTTAATCGTATAATTAACAAAAAGTCGTAAACATACACTATAGGGGGAAGTTGGGTAAGTTGCCAATCAGGATGTGGCGTGTTTGATCATCATATATTTCACAAAGATGGTAGGATGTGGAGGTCTCGAGTTCAATTCCAGCCAACTATACTATTAGCACCAATTTGATACTCAAGGGAGTGTTACTCTTGCTATGTAGCTCACATTATTTTTTAGTCTATTAGTGAGCTCTTAAATATTTCAAAAAAAAAAACATGGGTAGGTCAGTGGGTGCCATACCTAACTTGAAACTTTTTTTTTAAAAAAAATATTTTATGAAATAATATAATATATTACATCCATTCACAAAATATAGAGACTTTCACTATTTATTTGAGTTTTGTCTCTATATTTTATGAAAAAAATTCGTCCAAAAGTATGAGAGAGGTGAGACTTTTATGCAAGAATTGTCTGTCATGTGCTGGCGGGAAAAGTAGCAGAAAAGGTAACGGTACGTCAGCAGTAGGAAAGTTGGGGGAGGTGGGAAATATGGATTTTATACAACTTTTTATTTTTGGCTGCAACTTGAAAACAAGGCGGGATTTTGACCATTGAAAGGGGGAAAATTTAAAAAAAAAAAACATGAAACCAGTTTTTCCACCAAATCAAAAATGTTTGAAACCTTTTCAAAAATGGTAAATTTAAAACAACAAAAGTTTTTTAACACTTAGACAGATAGAACTCAAAACGTGAGGACACCTATTGAAGCACAAAAAAATGAACGAGGAAGAAGTTGAAGATAATGCAATTGGAGTTATGAGAGGGAACAAAAGGAAAAATATTTCATTGACAACTATAACTCTAGTGCAAGCATTCATAATCCATAAACTTATGGAAGATTGTCGCACCCATCAAATAATCTCAGAAGTTATGACCAAGTTCTCCATATCTACGTTATCTTATTTTAGGATCATGGCAAAGGGGAAATGTGGGGATTCAAATTCAGAACCCAAAGTTGAAACAATGAAAAGAATAATGGGACATGTAGATGAAGTTACTGTAAAGGACATTTTCTATCTAGAAGGCAATCAGTTAGATGCATTGAAGTTGAGTTGGGTACATCTCCATGAATGGTTCGTAAGTGGATTCAGAGAGGAGATATAAAGGCTCATTCCAATGCAGTTAAGCCTTTGATTAGGGAGAAAACATTATCGCTAGAGTCAATTTCTACCTTTCAATGCTTGATGAAGGTACATTACTAACTAATCCTTTTTTTGTTGGAATATACAATATTATACACATTAATAAGAAATGGTTCAACAAGTGTAAAGAAACACGAAAGTATTACCTACCATTTGATGAAGATGAACCTTTAAGAGTTTGTCAAAGTAAAAATTCATTCCAAAAATAATGTTCTTTAGTGCAGCAGCTAGGCCTACCTTTGATGCCAACAGGACTATCACCTTGGATGGTAAAATTGGAATTTAGCCATTTACAGTTAAAGAACCAGCAAAAACAAAATCCAAAATAGGATGGCTGGAACTATGGTCACTAAACCCTTAGCATCAGTCACTAATGATGTTATTAGATCAATGAATTTGACAAAATTGCTAAATGGCCATAGGAAAGATTAAATGCTCCCATTTTTATTCAACAAGAAATGCCAGACCTCACATCTCTATCAATGATGTCTTCTTCTGTTAGGCAATTAAGGAATCAGGAATGGATATTAGGTTCATGTGTCAACCCCCAAACGGTCCATATCTAAATGTACTTGACTTAGGTTTTTTAGGGAAATTGATGCCCTTAAGAGCAAAAAGGCACCCTTATCTCTTGATGGAATGATTTCTATTATAACTAATGCTTATGCATCATTTACTCCTATTGTAATGAACAAGGTTTTTCTGTCTTTACAAAGTTGTATGGGTTTGATATTGAAATGTAAGGGTGGAAACAATTACAAGAGGTCACACAATAAGAGAAAAAAAATGATTGAAGCAAATATGCTCCTAAGTATTATGTTTGTAGAAGTTACCATTATCAGGGATGTTATAGTTGATGTGGAACATCTTTTTGCAACCATGTTCCAGTAATTGTTTTTTGTTGCAATATTTTAGACAATATGCATTTTGGTTTTGTTAAATGATGCATCTTTTATGATATGCACCCTTCTAGCACAAGGTTTACTTTTGACTTTCATCGCAGCAATACTTTTGGAAATGGTTCGTACATGTGAGGTGTAAAACATTTGGATGTGGTTATAATATTTTGGAGATATGCAATTTATTTAGCTTAACCAGTGCATCTTTTACCATACGCAGACTTCTTTCAGAAGGCGTACTTTTGAATTTGTAAATTGGCAATACTTTTGGATATTAGTCATTTTCATATAAATGGTGCAACTTTTATTTTACGCATCATGCTTTGCCCTATTTGTGACATCCTGGTAATCGAGTTGTTGTATTTAATATATTGAGTCGGTTTAGGTCTAACCAAAGTCGATTCTAACCATTTAAGTCATAAGTGGGGTAGGAAGGGTTTAAATGAAATAATTATAAAATAGGACTTTAATCAAAATAAATAACAAAGTTAAAGCATCAAGTAAGTAATCAATCAAACATCAGGCACCAGTTAGGTAATTTTCATACAAAGATTGGTATGAAAACAGAGAGAAGCCGTATCTTCTTCATTCTTTTCATTTCTTTCTTTCTTTATCTTTTATCAAACCATTGTTCATTATCTTTACTTCCACTTTCTTCATCAACTAATCAAATTCATCAAGGAAGTTTAGCATCAATTATATAACCATCATCTAATAAGTTATACTTACCATTTATATTCATTTTGTTTAAATGAAGGGATTTTATAAGGCTTATGCTTTTATTAGGTGAAGATAACTCAAAGGGAAAAAAGAAGGTAAGGTAGGATTTGAGCCATAAAGCTTGGATTAGAGGTTAGATTCTTTAACTTTAAAACTTTGTTTGAAATTTACTTTAATATGTATGTCTTTTTGGATTGAAATATAGAGATCATATGCTGCTTATTGAGTTGTTTGAAGTTGAGATGCATGAAGGAAGCGATTTATATAAGTTGAGAATTGAAATTTGATGTTGAAACATGTAGGAATGCAAAATAGAGCATTTTTTTTCTGTGGATCATGCCTACTACACGACATGTCACGAGTAGATTTTTTGTTAGTGTTCCATCCAGGAACTACAAAATCAAAACAAAGCAACGTCATGTCGGCTGCATCATTGGTAGCATGCACAACAAAGTGTAGCTACAGGATAGCAACATGAGGAACATGTCGCGTTCCATCTGAAATAAAATTGAGCATCCATTATGCCTACGACACCCTATGTAGCAGATGCGACAGTCAGAGTAGAATGAACATGTGTTTTATTCTGTGCAATTATTATATGTATACCTATTATGGATCTAAAATAATCGATAAATGAATTTATATATTAAATATGTTTAGGCATGATATGATAATGAGACATTAACATGATTTCATATTATAAAGAATGATGAGAATGTTGATGATCCAAAAGGGTAGCATAAAGCATAAAGACATGTGATTTGCATATATGTGACTGATGCTCCATTAAGGTTAAAGTAAAAACCACTTAGATAAAACTATGTTGTGACATGGAATCTTGAAAAATCTGTGCCTTATACAATAAAGTTACTCTGGCTCCAGGCCCTGAGTTGATATGAAATATTTAAGACTTAGCAGCCTGGCATATAGTCATACAATAATACAGTCATACAAACATATAGTCATACGTTCTTTCTTATCATCTGGGCCCCACTTTAACCTATTGGAGCATGATTTAATTTTTATGTAAATTTGTTGTTTAAATAATCAATTTTGTTTAAAAAGAAGTGATGGTACATATAACATGTGTATTAAACATAGAATTCATCCGATGAAATCATCTAAGCAATCTATACTGTGTGATTGTGTGTTTTCTTTTTGTTTCTTTCTTTTGAAGTAAGTATCTATTAGGCTTAATTTGATCAACAAGTTTTATGTTGAACTTGCAGTTATTAGGGTTGAGGTCTTGAAGAGTCTTTTTCACAACTGTTGTAGTTCATCACCACACCCAAGAATCTATAGAGTAGCAGTCTATTTTCTACTTTGATATTTCAGATCATGGCATGTATGAACATACAGTTGGATCCACAATAGTTGTATATCTAAGATCTATGATACAATAAAATCTTGTTTATGATGTAAACGATAATTTTTTAAGCATATAGTATTTTATTCAGTATATAGGATGATATCAGCATGACAGGTCAATAGGTTCAATCAGTTGTATCGTTCCGATTCGGTTCATCAGGGGATTTGGGTAGACTAGGAAGGAATGCTACACTATTAGTCTCTAATGTATTTGAACATTTATCTATTGTGATTTCATAGATATATCAACATAATTAAGTCAAACAATTAACACATCTCAAAAACTAAACATCCACGTTATAATTAATTGTTCTTTAAACAAGGAAAAACATAACTTAAAGACAAACACCAAAAAAATAAAGAGGCAAATAGAATGAATTAATTAAACTATTATCATCATCAATTACATCTTTCTCCTTTATCTCACCACCGCCTGCAGAAGTTGCACCCTTTTTCTTTATCTGCACACCCAAATCCCCTATAAAAGATGCATCCTTCTCAGGAACTGGAGTGTTTGCATTTCAAATACAGATTTAGTTTCACATCTGAGGATCCAGATTGAAACCAGGATGCTTTGAAGATGCTTCATTCTCTTTCACGCGCACTTTATCTCCCTGAGATACATCATTCTCTTTGTCGTTCACTTCATCTCTTTGAGATGCATCCTTTTATGTAGAATATGTAACATTCTCTGCATTTTTGGTTACATCTGTAGGTACTTATGCATCAAATCGGGGACATCAATACCACCTCCAGCTTTCTTGAAGGGAAAATCAAATCTTCTGGAGTATTAGAGACATTATCTCTTTCATCCAATTTCTCTTTAAGCTCTACAACCTCAGCCCACAGTTTCTTGACTTCTGCAACATTGGCTTTCAGTTCTGTTGCATTTTCTTTTATTGTTGCCAGAAGTTCATGTTGCATTTCTATCATGTTTGTAACATTCCCCGAAACTCCTTTCTTTCTAGGCTACACCGCTGGAGGTTTGACAGTCTTGTCCTCATCCTTTTCACCCCAAATAACTTAATCTTAAATGATTCTAGAGATCAATTTTGCATAAGGGAGATGGACATAGTTTTTCCTCCCTTTATAATCCTCCTCTGTCATAACATTTGCAGTTCTAACAATGTTCTTCAATATAATATTTGGTATGTTAAATTTCTTCCATTCATGAGATGCCACACAATTAGTTGCTCATCCTTGATAACACTATCCTTAGATCTCATTCTTAGAATGATTTTTAAAGCAATAATCATGTGGAGCAGTCTCGGGACAGCCTTCAATCTAGTCTTAATTAACTTTTTCTCACTTTATGTGCTAAATGTTCAACAGCAAACTCAGCTAAGGAAACATTAGGCGAAATAACTTGATCTTTAATGAATTTATCATAACCAACAACCTCTAGACTAGTCAACTTACTAAGTAATTTTATAGCAACCCCAATATCAATAACTTTAAGTAGAGATGTAATAGCCACAATCTCCTTTTTCTTCCCTATTTGCTTAAACTCAATACCCAAATTTGCATAAAATAACTTAATTAGCCTAGGATAGTAAGGGTCATCCATGGAAAGGAAATGCTACATTTTATCATAAAAAACTGTAGAAAAATTCATTCTAACCTCATTCAAAGAAGGAAAATCAACGTTCTCAACTAACAACTGCTCCATAAGGACTACTTTATTAAAGAATTCATACTCTATCATTATCTAAAAAACTCGTACCTATCTCAATCGTACTGTTCTTCTTCACTACCCACGGCGTCAATTGAAATTTCTTAAGTTTCTTTTCTTCATCCTTGCAATTGGTTTGTTGACACGATTTCTTCCTCTTCTGGCTAGAAAAATTTGTAAGCGCATGTTTCATTTTTGCTCAGCAGATGAAGATGCATGACCCTTTCCCTCTGATATTGATACCTTCATACCCTTTTGCTTCCCCTTTGCAGTCATTTTTCCTCTCTCATAATTGCTTTCACTTTCCCCTTCTGTTGTGGGGATATCGGGTTGCTATTACCTCTCTCATTCTCCATACAGATTTGGGGGTTTTCTTAACCTTTGCCTTTTTTTGGTTGCTATTTATGTGGATGAGGGGTGGCGGTTGGGATTACTAAAGGCGGTTTACAAGATGGTTTTTGGATGTTTTTTATAGCGAGGTCAAGGAGAAGTTATTGGTTTGCTCTGTTCAAGTGAGTTTTGTTGGGTATTAATGCTGCAATTTTTATTTCAATTTTTTAAAGGGGAGAGTTGGGGGAGCTGTAAATTTGATTTCCCACCTTCTGACATACAGTGCCAATTTCTAGAGTTGAGCATATTTTCGTGAAGACCATTTCCTCACTTTGGGTGCATATTGGACCAGACCATTTCATATTTAAGGGTGCATTTCTTAATCCATTTGCACCATTCCATGAAAACATGACATAAACTAAAAAAGACTTATTTGAGTCAGTTCCTCGTCTTCAAAAAAATTGCATCCATATTATATACATAAGTTAACGTGTTTTCATTTGAAAAAAAAAAAAAAAAAACATAACATGTTTTACTTCCTTCTATAACAACTGTTGCAATAATCTGACATAAACAAATAGTGTAATGCACCCTATACCCTCTAAACCACTTAAGGACAGGAACAAAATTATTCTAATTTGACAAAAAGTGCATAATTCTCTATTATTTAAAACCACTCCAAATAAAAAAAAAAAATTCTATATTTTATGAACGGATGCAGTATTTATTTTTTTAGAAAAAAAAAATTACAATGATAAGAAGAAAATTTCATGATCATTAAAGAGTTAGAATTCTTTGCATCCATTTAACACAAATTGATTGATTTGTATGGAAGAATTATTCTTCATGATATATTTATTATCAGATGTGTTCAAAATTATGATTATGTTTGATGTAGTTTGTGAAAATTATATGATTTCCTTCCGTTCAAATGTTTTTAGTTTATATTGTTAATTAATTAAAAAAAAATTAGGTCAAACTTCAACAAAAACAAAGACAATTCTTTGATATTAATAAAAAATAATTAAAAATAAAGTACACTTATGTCGATTCATTTAATTTATAGGTTTATAAGCATTTAAACTTTTTGTTTGTTTCTTTTTTTTATTTAATTTAAATAAAGTATATTAGCTCACAGAAGGACCTAATTATAAGTTATATCGAATTTCATAGATCTAATAGCAATTTTGTTTCAATAATGATTAACATTAATTAAAATAACCAAAGTCATTGTCTTTTCATATTGATTAACAACATAAATTGGAAAATTTAAACCAAATTACATGTCAAAGTCTAATTTTACAAATTATGGAAACCTTGTAATATTTTTTGAAAACATAGGAACATAAATAACATATTTGTATAAAAGTGACGAACTTGATGGTACTTCTTCCTAAATTTAACATTTATTGCATTAAATCATTTAAATATCGCACCTTAATACATTGTGCAGTAATGTCTAAACACTTGACAATATTGGAATCCCAGTGTAATTTTTTTTTAAAAAAAAAATCATCATTTAATATGATCAATACATAAAAATGTCTTTCAACTTTAGTAAAAAAATAGTTAGTCACTCCAACTTTAAGAAGAATCATCTGTTCACTTCAAATTTTAAAAACATATACTTCTAAAATTTTAATACTAATACGAGTTTAGTTTGGACATACAATTCCTAGTTTGATCAAAAAATTGAAAATACCATTCGGAAAGGTTTTATTCTTGATCTCTAAAAATGGTAACGAAATCAAACATATCCTTTGCAAAAAGATTAGTTTTGACGAGAAAAACTCAAAACTACCCTCAATTCTCTCATTCAATCATCGAAGCGACTTAAAATAGCATCGAAAACTTGACCTGACCTGCAAACCCAATATGTCAACCCAGCTAAACTTCCTCCTTGGGTCATCCGTCTCTAGCGTTTCTGGTGACCATCTTGCTTGTCAGCATTTATAGTCTCCTATTGGTCTTGATTCGTTGAGATGACCCACGGTGGAAAATTATGAATTTGCTTTGAGAATTTGTTAAAAATAGAGTTTTTGAGATTGGTGGTTGAAAAATTATATTTTTGGCCCCTATTTAAAGAAGGAAGATGATGCAATTATACTTTTTTTCATCCGTTTCACATGCTAATGTCCTATAAATATAGGTTTTTTAAATTTGAGGTGCACAAATTGTTTTTCGAAAAGTTGAAGGGCATATTTGGGCATTATATAATACAAACAAATGAAAGCATAATTGTGTTTATATTAAACATGGAGATAGTAACATTTTTTTCTTTTTGAATTATTGGTTACAGGAGTTTGAGACAAGTATATAAACAAGTATTTGATGAGACATCTTTGGTCATTGGCAGCAACCAACTTTGCTAGATATACATATATATATATATATATATATATATATATATATATTAGTCTCTCACACTCTCTCAAATTGGTATTTGGTAGTGTGGCAAAACTCAAAAATGGGAGCAATCGATTACCTCTCCAACTTTTGCACTGTCACCAGCACAGGAAGAAGCAAGCGCAAACCAATGCAGGTTCCTTCTTTTTCTCTTTCACTTTTCTACACATATTCTTCATTTCCTAGCTAACCCTTTTCTCTTCTTGCAAAGTTAGATTAAATATGGGTTTTTTTTTTTTTTTGAATTTCAGACAGTTGAAATCAAAGTGAAAATGGACTGTGATGGCTGTGAAAGAAGAGTTAAGCATGCTGTTAACTCCATTAGAGGTGCTTTTCTTCTTTCTTTCTTTTCTTTTCATTTTTTATGTATATTAATTAATTATAGAAAAGACATCACATACTAACATTTCTAAGAAAAACCAAAACTTTCTTTTATTTTGTTGTCTACAAATAATCTAAAATGGAAACAAATGAATCAGTTTTGTACCCTCCAAACCAAAAAATCTTATCTTCTTTCATCCTAAACAATATTTTCTTTTTTATCATTATATGACTATGTACAATTCAATCATGGAGTTGGTGGAAAAGACAAGTAAAACCAAAAATGGGGGAAATTAGAAAAAAAAAGGCTATAATAAAAATGATAGTACTTGAAAATTTTTGGAAATCCACTTGTTTCAGATATAAATTCTGCATGACAATTTTGGATTGTTTGCAGGAGTAAAGACAGTGGAAGTGATAAGAAAACAAAGCAAAGTAGTAGTAAGTGGGTATGTGGATCCAAACAAGGTGTTAAACAGAGTGAAGAGAACAGGGAAAAGAGCAGAGTTTTGGCCATACGTTCCACAACATGTGGTATCATATCCATACGCGAGTGGTGCCTATGACAAAAGAGCGCCGGCAGGTTATGTTCGGAATGTTGTCCAAGCTTATTCTACCTCTACTGCTCCTGTTGACAATATGGCTTCTATCTTTAGTGATGACAATGTTCATGCTTGCTCTATTATGTAAAATTTACCCTTCTCTTTTTCTAAAATGGATTGCTTTCCTTTTTCCTAAGCAACACCTTCTTCTTATAATATTACTTTATTTATCCTTCTTCATTTTGAGCAAACAAGTATTTTTTTTTTTAATCATATTTCAGCTATATCAACTTTACTAATTTTCTTTAGTAAGAATGAAGTTTCATCTGAATTTATTCCTTAGATCGTAAATATATTTGTCATTAGATCTATGATGTTAAAAATTATGAATTACTACAAGTTAAGCAATTTAATTTTTATTTCATAACTCATAAAGTAACAATTACGAATTAGACTTTGATATTTGCACTCTTAAAATCACAAATATTATTACAAAAACACTTCTAATTTTTAATTTTGGATGAAATTGAAATGAATTGAAACTTGGAGGAGTTTCATGGTTTTTGGCCAACCCATTATATTCTTTACTTTTTGCATTTTCCATCAAACAAACAAGAAAGTAGAATAAAGAAAATTTCCCCTTCAATTTCCTTTTTTCTTTTTACAATTTCCATTGAATTTTTTTTTTTTAAAAAAAAAAACTTTATTCTTCAACCTTTATCTTTGAATCTCTATGTCTGTTTTGGTAGAGCTGAATGGATTGTGACAAATAATTTTCTTTTCAATTTGCCCAAAATTAAATTGAAAATATAAATAGTGATGAAATTGTATGTATTAAAAATGGGTGGTGTAGCATCATATGATAGGCTTGCTAAAATATTCAAAGAATAAGGTTCTCTTTTGTCCACCACTTATATAAGAATAATAACTCATTTTTAATCACATCTACGTCTCTACATTATGCCCTAATTGAAGTGACTCAAAAATCAAAAAATTAGAAGCTAATTTATGAGTAAAGTTTATATGAAATTAATTGTAAAGTTGAGAGTTTGCTTTAAACTTTTTACCTTTCTTTTTCCTTTATAGAATTCAACGTGGAATCATTCCATCACAAAACAACATATTTAAGGCTTAGGCCATACAATATTAATATCAACTAATTTAATTTCAATCTAGTTAATTATTGTCTAAAAAAAAATTAATGATGGCACACGTGTGTGTATCATGAGTATTTGTTGTATGAAATTAAAATGGGATCTAAACTTCCAGAAATTACTATCATTAGTAGTAGTATTAAAAGTTCACATTATTGAAGTTTCTTGATTTTCTTCTGAAAAAAAAAAGTATATTTATATCAATTTGATGAAATTAAAATGAAATATAGTTGTCATATACTTTTGTTTTCCTAGTTACAGGTCACTATAGAACGCCTTTGTTCATGTGGGTTTGTTCATCAGGGTATGTAGGATTTTGGGTTTCTATTCTTGCCTCTCCATCTATTAAAAGGTAACTTATATGTGAGGTTTATTCTTTAGACTATGTTCCTAACAGTTTTGACAAGTCTAATTTTAAAGAGTTTTTACGTATTTAAATAGCATTTTATAAAAAGTTTATCTTCTTAATTTTTAACATTTTGTAAATAGTTATTATGAATAGTTAAATGTTCATCCAAACAACTAACTTTGCAGAAATGGAGAAAGTAGCTGAGAAGCTAATGAAGAATTCAGAAGTTTTGAAGGTTGCAGCAATGGTGAATTCAAGAAGCTCAAATAGAAAGGATGTTTGCTAATTGTAACGGTTAGAATAAAAAAGGGCAAATGAGATGTGACAGATGACAAGCTAAGAGAGAGTCAAAACTGAGTAACAGAAGTTGGTTTAGTGATACGGTGCGTTTCAAATGACAAAACATCCAAGCCATCACAGCTATTCATTCAATTCAAGGTGCCAAAACAGAGATTTTCAATCTCTTCTTCTTTAATTATTTGCAAAGAAAGAAGACGAGGAATGAACTGAAATTGCTGAGTTAGCAGAGTAGCCATGTGATGTATAACAAATTGTGTGTATTCTAGAAATAGTTAGCTTACTCTATAAGCTAGGTAGTAAATAGCAAATTGTACAGATTAGAAACATTATTAAAAGCAATTACAGTTTTATATTATTTCAATCTTCTTTTTAATCAATTTGACAAATCGATTGAGGAATTCGATAAAATATTTATACGAAAACTAAATGAACTTATTAAAAAAATTGTTACGTCAAAAAAACTGATTAACAACAAAATTTAATGAGATCAAATAAAAAATTTAAACAGGTAGAAAGGCTCCTTTAGTTTTATTTATTCTATTTTTTTTTTTTTTTTTACAAAATAACATTTTGATTTCTTATATAATTATTGTGTAAATTATTACAACTTGCTACAATATTATAAGTTTAATCACTTGCTTCTCATGTTTAGAGTATAAACAACTGAGCTGCTAGTAAACTATTTGCATACTAACTACATAAAATATCATTCCAGATTGGTTCAAAATCTAAAGGAGCAAATTGATAATATTCAGATAGCTCAACTGATTTATAGTAAACCATAGTTTTCAGTAAAAAAAGAAAATAACTGAGAGGTCTACATGGTAAAATTTTATCTATTACTCTAGTTTCATAATTTAGAGAAGTCTGATTGATTTGTCCTAATTCCTTTGAAATTAAAAGTTGCTTTATAATTTTCAACATAATCCCCCAAATTCTGGCTTTAATATTTAGTGGAATGACGAAATAGTCAAATTTTTTTAGATAATTAACCAAAAGATTTGATTTGGAAATAAAATTTGATATATTTTCAAAACTTAAATTTGAATGGGTGTTAAATTAAAATAACTATGCGACAAATGCTAACCAATTATTAAATACCATATTATGAGACAATAACTTAATTTAACCATCCTTTCATAATAATTTAATAATTACCGCCACAGATATTTTAGCATTTTATCTTCAAATAAACAAAATCTTATTAAGTTAATGATTAGGTCTTTGTCGAGCCGCTTAATTGTCCCCAAGTATGTTAATAATAAGATAATGATCATATTAAATACATTATATCCCTAAAGATCAGGGTGTAATCATTACTGGAAGCACCCACCTTTGGTTAGGATTAGTGTTTTTTAATTATTAGTATTATTTTATTGTCAAAGAAGGTTCTTCATTAGCTTTTCTATCTTTCTCTTTCAATCTCATGCAAGTTTTCTGTTTTTTTATGATCAACCCACTAAGAAACTACGCTTAAATTTCTATCCTTTTTTATTGCATTTATTCTTATTATTTTGAATTCTAATTAACAATTCCATTCAACAGTTTAAGTCTTTTTGTCTATGAAAATTCTTCTTTTATTTGATTTTTCTCAAATAACTAATTTTTTTTTTTAAATTATTGAGAGACTCGTTGAGCTGAAATCACACAACTAGGATGATCCTTTCCATAAACTGCATAATAAATATCAATTTATTCTTACATCAAATAACTGACAAAATATGATTTTAGAAAAATTAAACTTAAAATCTCTCATTTTCATTCCGTAAAAGCAAGGAAAAAATCAACTAAACAATGGACAATGGGTTTCTTAAATAACTATTTTAACCTTAAATAGTTGTTTAGAAAAATAAGAAAAAAATAATTATAACAAAATATTGGTATCTAATGATAATTAAACAAAAAGTCAAAGTAATTGGAAGATCCTGCATATTTGACCACCAGTCTAAGGATAGTTTGGTGTCTTATAAAAAAAATACCCAAATTTTGGTGTGTTTATTTAACAAATTATAGAATGATAATGAAACATGTTTACATCTATACTATTTATAAATATGGGACTAAAGAAAATATTCTGTTTTAAAACTACCCTTATTCATTTTTAATATTTATTAAATTATTTTTTCCTAAATTATTATTTATTTATTTATTTCTAAACTATTATATTTATAAATGAGAGAAAGTGGATGAATATTTCTATCTAAAACATCTCTATTAAAAAATTTTATTTACCTTCTTAAAAAATATAATTCACCAAATTATCTTTTTAATTTGGTTTTCATTCATTAAATTTAAATTAAAAACTAACATTTTTCTAGTTAAAAACTAAATTACTAATATTTAATTTTTAAATTTAAACAATATAAATAATAATAAAACATTTATAATTTAGTTAAAAATATTTAATAATAAATAAGATTTCAATTATTTTAATTGATAAAAATAAAATGATAATATTAAATTCTACAAAAAAAAAAAATTAAAATAATAATAATAATAATAATAAATCTAAAAATTTGTGCAATAAAATTATAAATTTTTTTTAAAGAATTTTTAGAGGTGGGAATAAATTATTGTATTCGTAATGATTATAATGATGTCAAGGTAAAAGCTATCCAACATTATTAAGCAACTGATATATAGTGCTACTGTACATTTATAATTGTATTAAAAAATAATTAAATAATATTATTATTTTAAGAAAGCAATCTGATATAGTTTGAAACAATTAAAGAACTTTAAAGTTGGTTATATTTTGTGATACGGAATGGATAGTAAAAAAAATAATCTGGTTTATTTTGATCATATATTTATATAATGGGAGTGTTTCCCTAAGCTTAAGCTTTTTAACTTATATTGTATAAACTGTTTATAGAGTATATACTTAAAATAAGTTAGAGGTATTTTAGAATTATTCAAAATATGTGAGGATATAAGGGTAATTGGAAAATATAGAAACAGTTTAAAATAATGAGTTTTGAAAAAATTACAATTATAATTTATTTTAAAATTATTTATAGAGATAATTTGATATTTCTCTAGGATTATTATAAGTATTTTTTCTCTTATATTTTTAGATTATAAACTGCTGTTTATTTATTTGTTTTCCTAAACTTTTTCCAGAGTTTTTTAGATTCTGTCTTAAAAAAAATTATGATTATGATTATGATTAAACTAATTAATGTATTATCCAATTTTTCTCACCGAAAGTATATATAAAATGAATAAAAAAATAAAAATTTGTAGTTATGTAATGATGTAGAAATAAAGTAAGTGTATATAATTGATGAAAAGTAAGAGAGATTGTTGGGTTTTTCATATGATGGGTTGAAATCCAGCCAATATGTATATATCATCTTATAACCAAAGCTTTTTAAAGAATAATGCAATTCTTCACCCTTCTTTCCTTCAATCCATACCAAAAGTTGTATTCTAATTTCTCAACTTTCCATCTTTTCTTCCCCTAATTCTTCGCTTTGGGCCCATTTTGTGTGATTAATGTGAATATTTCAACATTAACATCTTTTGGATTTCTTAATTCTTGAAAAATATTTCTTTCTAACTAAAAATATAATTTAAATATATTTAATAGCAAAATGGGAAAATGGATGGAAGGAAGGAACCAAATGTATGGCAAACTATAACACATGAGGTACTGATAATACATTTTAATAACCAAATAACATATAATTTGAATTAGTTATTTTTACTTGTTGTATGATATAATAGTATATATTCTTTGTATACACATAATTGCAAGTAATATAAAATATATACTTATTAATACATACTAAAGTTTGAGAAATGCGATTTTCGTAGACATCTACAGATTTTCACTTGAAATTATTTTATCTTGTTTGCTCTTATTATAATTTTATAAAAGGTTCTAGTTACCATATACTAGTTACATTTATATATATATATATATATTTTTTTTTTAAGCTTGTTGTATTCAGGTTGATGGAAGTTCTATAATTAAGCCAAAAGAAAAGTATTGTAAAAGATAATATAGTTATTTGTCCACCTGTTGTATACATTTTGTGAAACTTGACTGTATATTTGTTGTATACTAAATCTATATTATGGTGGGATGAATCAAAGTTTAGTTTTTTCTTTATTGTATTATTGACAAAATAATAAATATTCTAATACTGATATTGTTTTATAATAAATTAATATTGATGAACTTATGAATGTGAGTTTTTACTAGAATGATATTGGTGTACAAACTAAGTTTAGGTGATATTAAAAAGTTGATGTGCTTCTTTTGTCTTTAAAGTCTGAAAGAGATGTATTTTACTTTGCTAGTGGGTGGAATAAAGGATTATTTTGTTCAAAATTCTTACCTGCTTGCATCTCCTTTTCTACAAATTAACCTTTTTATATATATATATATATTTTTACATTTTCATTTCTTTTCATTTCAAGTAAAAAAAAAAAGCAATTAATTGATTTTTTTTTTTAAGATATACTCACTATTTGGGATATTACAAGTAAAGTATCCATTTCATAAGTATTTTCATTCATTAATCAACTACTATTTACATTTACATAATCAACTGCCAAATTAAATTAAAACCCAAATGGAACCACTCAGTTGACTGATTTGTGCGTGTAAACTAATGGCGGCTCGACTCAGTTCCCGCCTTTCCTTCCTTCACTCAGTCTTCAAAATTCCAAAGTTGCGATCTTCAAGGTCTTACTCTTCTATACCATCCACCTTTCTCTATATTTCCTTTGCTTATTATTTTACTTGGATTTTTTTTTTCTTTCTCAGATTACAACCTCTTTTTCATCTTCTCATAAATTGTTCAACAAATCACATTTATTCCGGCTTTATTCCAAATTCTCAAGGTTGGTTTTAATTCTTCCTTTTCAAGTTCCATGTCCATAATTTATTTTGTTTTTCTACTGTGTAAGATCATTTGAAGTTTGTAATAATCTGATTAATGGAAGTTTTGATCGATGTACACCACGTATTTGTTGAAAGTTCTGTTAGCAGGTATTTGTTGATAATTTCATTTTCTTTAATTTTCTGCACTAGAGTACTTCAATGAGGATTTTAATTTGTTAGCAGGCATATACTCTCCACTTGAAATGAATCCATGTTATTCTCTTTATTTACTTCCTGTGCTGCGAGACTTGAATTCTGTGCCAGATTATTCATTATCAGTTTTCTTTGGGTTTTAATTTGTTAGTATCAAAATCGTGTCGGGTTCTTTTTCTTAACTTCGCCTGGCTATCTTTTTATTATCCTTCCTTAAAAGTGCTATTATGAAAATGCAAAAGGCATTTCAATTCTGTAATGGTGGAGATCTGCTAGCCTCCTGAATTAAAAGCAGCGATTATTTTTTCCTTATAAGCCTGTTGAAGGTGAAAGAAATGATGAACATGACATATTTTTTTTAAGTTCTGAATGACTTCATAATTGCTAATCCAACAAGTTTGCATGCTAATCCCTTTTGTTATGTTTACAACCAACTACTCCCAATGCTCCGCTTACCTACATGCTCAAAACTGAGTTTGAATGCTATTTATCATCGTTTAACATGATTATGCATAGTGTATGTTGGAAATTTTTGCAGCTTCACGATCGTATGCTTCCTCTAGGGGCAAGCATTATGATCTTTTTGGTGGTGTGAAACCTGGTGATGAAGAATTCAAGAAAGCATGGAAGAAAGAGATGGAAGAAGATGCTTCCCTATGGACAGGAAGCGAAGATGACAATGAGGAAGAAAATGATTCTGGGAAAAGAAAAAATAATTTAGGTGAAGAGATTCGGAAAGTAAGACAGCAGGCAAAGGAGAACTCAGATCTTATTGATGCTGATGACAGTGATGAGTTATGGAGTGTATGGTCAGGGAGTGATGAGGAGAAAACTTTGTGGACTGGTAGTGAAGGCGATGATGATGATGATACTCCTACAGAAGCATATCCAAATGAAGCTAGTGATAAATACATAGATAAATTGTTTGAGTTTGAGGAAAAACCTAAATATCGCACGCTCTCTGAAGCCTTGAAAGAAGGAAATGAACCTGAAGAGTTAACCCCAGGAAAGCAAGCTAGAAAACTTGCAGTTGAGAATGCCTTAAAAAAATTGAAGAAAGGGCCTGATGGGCGTTACACCAATGTCTGGGAAGTCATGAGTGACATAGACATTCTTATTGGAGCCTTTGAAAATATTGTTTCTGGCCCTGAGTACGAGGAGCTTAGACAGGGAGGACCTAAAAGATTGAACATGCAGTTTTTCAAGGATATACAAGCACGCATGAGAGATCCAAATTACAAGTTCTCGCCTGAGTTGAAGTTGAAACCAAAAAGTAAATTGGTTCCTAGAAAGAAATGGCAGAAAGCACAATCCAGAAGAAGGAAGGCACAAAAACGCTAGGTTATACTCTTTGCCATTTAGCATTGAAACAAAATATGTACACATTTCTTGATCCCAGCTTGTCTTCTTTATAGCCCCTGTTACATACTTCCCTTCCTGAGGATCACTAGTGATAGTTTGATATTTTAGATCAAAATGGCTCTGATAGAAGTCTCTTGATTTCCATTGAACTTGCATACTAATTTAATTAGGGTGTCTTTATTCTTTTTTTCTTACATATGTTTTTATCTGATTTAAAATCTTCTTCTGCCTCCACATCTTTGCATATGATTCTGTGAACGTACAGCATAGAAACCGGAAACCATTTTTTTGGGTCTGTTTTATATATCCTCGTTGTGCTTTGTGTTCAAATCTTTTCTTATATATTTCTTTTTTTTTTTTTTGCTGTCATTTCTGTTGACTAAATTGTAGTCTTTTTTCTGAAACCTGGCCTTCGTCCTGTTAATTTGTTGGAAAAGAGTTGAGACTGTTCTAATCTTAATTTTCAACTGGGAAAAATATTGTATTAGCAAGGTAGCAATGATTCTAAGTAAGCAGTTTAAATAGAACAAGGAAATTCCTGTCTTCTCAAGGTTTCCTGGTAATTCTAAGCTTATTTAAACCAGGTCACAGCAATTCAGTACATAGAGTTAGTTACAGCTGACATCATTGACTAAGGATATGAAAATGTATGGAAATATTGATCATTATTCATTATTTGCAAATCATTTTTGTTTAGTATTAAGACACTTGAGCAACCTTTTCCACACTGCACTTGGTTTGGATTCTCACTCTACTTGAGCTCAAACAGTCCATGCTGTGCTAGGACTAGAAATTTACAACAAGAATTTTTGGCCTTGTAGTTTTTCCCCAGTAAATTCACTTGCCAACAACGTGAGCTGCTAATTCATGCCTCTTTTAGGTTGAAATTCTTGATTGCCATTTTTAGAAAGGTTTCCCTATTTGAGGCTAAAACAAGTCTTTTCTGCATGAAAAATTAGAAAAAAAAATCAATGGATGAAAATGCTGATCTGGAGATTTTGTTTTTTAGAATAAAATGATTTTTTAGTCCTGGAGTTATAACTGGTCTAAGTTGTAAAAACAAGCTGTATGGTTCATATATTTCATTAGTGGATGACAAAGTAGCTTACATAGACCCAATTTAGCCTCGAGTGCAGAAGGTTGTGCCTGTTTTGCAAAATCTATTTCATTTTGGAACTTACGTTACTCTCTTTTCCCCTTTCTTTAACTATTTCTCCATATTTCTTCCACACATCAGAGGAGGTATTAACCAAATTCTATCAAATAAAGAAACTGACTGTCATGGATGAAATCCATATAATTAATAATAGTAATAATCTATTTATAACTATCTAGCTTACGGTAGTACTAAAGCCCCTATTTTTCTGTTACCTCTTCAGGTATATCTTATTAATAATAAGAGTGAGATAGCGGAGGGAAGTTGTATCCAGTATTTCGATCATACATTGAAAATGCACGAGGCTGGTTCATCTCTAACTCTCTAATCATGTTATTATTAGCATGTCCATCGTGCATGTAAATTGATGGATAGTTGTAATGATGCCCTTGATTCCTGTTAGCCATTATTTGTGATGCCACATTATGAAATTCTTGGCTTCCTAATTCATGAAAGCCAGTGCCATTTCCCTGATAATCTGCATGCTTTAACAAGGATGCAATTTCATCTTCAGCTTGGCTATGGCCGATAAGAATGTCATCATCTTTGTAGCTATTTCCCATCATTTTTGGTAGCAGTAGATCCCGATTATTCCCAGGACCAAAACCCTTCATTTGCATATCCTTGAAGTCATTAGGTAGAAACCGCATGAGATTGATGTTGGGTTGTTCTGGATTCAGTTTGTACGCAGAAAGAGGAGACCATAACTCTGCTTTCTTTCCACATTTGATGAGTTTCTTGATTAAGATAGAAGGATCCACACGACCTGACACTTTCACCATCTGTTCTTCTGTATCTATGTCCACTGAGTACACACCTGAATATAGATATGTATTGAGACCTCAGTTATATAGAATTGTAAAACTGTAACTATAACTAAACAAGGTTGAGGAGGGGAAATTTTGAAATACCTTCAATTTTCTTGAGGAGTTTTCTGACTTTTTCCTTGCAGCCTTCACAGTTAATGTGTACTTTGAGAAGATGGGTCTGTAACAAATAAAGGAGAGAAACAAAACACAGGTCAAAGAAAGCAAATGTGCAGTTATTTATTAGTTATAGAAAAGAAGCAAAAGAGGCAGACATCAATATTTAAAAGGGCAGGGGCATGAGCATTATTTGGCATCATTTTCTTCAACAGTTTGAGAAAGAGAGTTTGTAATGTAGTGTTTTTGCTTGTAGTTTCCCCTTTAAATAGCACAAATACTATTTTTTTTTTTTTTTTAACAGAGCACAAATACTATAATATGTTGTAGGAAAAGTAGAAGAGAAAATAATGAAGAGAGGAGGGGTGAAAAGTGTGAATTGACTAGACAGAAGAAGAAAAAGATTTCAGGCAGAAGGCAGAGCATGAACTTGTGAAAGTTGGTCCCTGCTTAATTAGTTTGCTCATACAACAACTCACCAACTTGGCTTCCAAGTTTGTTTCTGTTTTAAACAAAACTATAGGTTTGTGCTTTTCTTTTATCCGAGTTTGATTTTATGACAACATAATATCATTCTGTACTTTGCTGCTTTAACTGCATTGCCAGAACCACAAGATTTCGTGAATTCAGATATTTTCTTTTTCAGTTTTATTTCTACAGGTTTTTATTAATCTTTCTTACTTATGGGTTACTAAAATGTGTTTGCATCCTAAATCATCTGGAGCTAATTATTACTATTTGGAATTATGTTGTGTTCAAAAGAAAAAAATTACTATTTGGAGTTCAAGGAAAGGACATACAGTTTTGCAACTTATCGAGGTCCACAAAAGGAACTTGCGGGTCAGTCTGATAAAACTGCCAGAAATTATTTGAGGTTAAGTTTGATAAAAATTTGTTCGGATGTGACTCAAAAAATAATCGAGCTTGACTTATCAAATTTTTTGCGAACTTAGCTTGACTTATCAGAGTTTTTTACAAACTTAGTTTAGAGAGATTGTTCAATTATCTGGTTTAATATATAAATATTACTACTTCCTTTCATTTCACTTTAAATAATCATTCTTTTTTTTTTTATCATTTTCACTTTAAATGACCCTTTTAATTTTTTTTTTCAGGACAGTTAGTATTTTTTATGTAGAAAATTTAACCACGTCTTTGAAAGTTATCAAATAATTAAGAGAAAAGTGTTTAGATAAATTTATGTTACTTATGAAATTGATACAAATTAATTATTTACTTAATAAATGTACAAATATCATAACGTGAAACAATGAGTACTAATAACTAATAAAACCACATCATTTTAACTTGTGAAATTCAAATTTTTTTTAGCAATGAATTGAGTTTCAGCTCAATGCTGTTGGATTTGACTGTCTTTTACACCTTAATTATAATAATTCAATCAGTAAAATAGATTTTATACTAAAAGATTTAAGTAACGTTTAAGTCATGAAAGACTGCGAGAAAAGAGTGTCAAAAGTCTGGTAGATGCATCAATTCTTGTATACAAAAGCTGTTGGAATTGGGGAAGTAATAGGAGAAGAAATTGAGTGCAAAAAATAAAACTAACATTCTGAATTGTTGGGAAAAATTGAGTTTGGAAATGAGTTTTTTGAAAAATTAAATTAGGTTAAATTGAAATTTCCCTCATTCGATTTTGTCTATTATGTGAGTGTCATGTGTTAAGAGCAAAAATGTTCAAAGCAGTGGGTTACTTGTACAAAATGGCCATGTGCTGGCAAAACAAATATGGATGCCTAATTAAATTGGTAAATCGAGCATTCATCCGATTGAAAATTTTTAGGATGTCATATTTATTTTAAATGGCTACAATCACAAGTTCACATCCATTCACAAGTTCATTATAAAATAACATTATTCTTTATTATTTATCATCAACCCTATTAAAATCCTTCAACAGCCTAAACCAATCCAGATGACAAAGAACCATTAAGGTCCCTGCACTGACTCTTGGGGTTTAAGTAAATGCGGCCATGGACTAGGTTGACCCACTGGGCCTGCCTGGCTCAACCCATGGAAAAAACGACACAGCCTACCCTGAAACCGGAACCATTCGATCTTCGGTCTGATTCAAGTTTAACAAAATTTTGAACCGTAACCGTTATAAACCGTGAATCGTTCTCGAACCGCTGGTTAACCATCCCCGAACAGCCGGTTAACCGGCCAGTTCTCGAACTGCCGGTTCATTGGCCTGACAGTTCAACGGGCCGGTTACGGTTTAGCTCATCCCTAAACCATGGCCATGGCCGTGGCCACCTCTAGGTTTAAGCCTAAGATACAAGTATAATTTCATTTAAGCAGAAAATACATATACAATGTTACTTGATGACCGAATGTTCAAACGAAGGAAAGATATAGCTGTAAATGATAAAACACATTTCCACCGTCAATTTGCTTTTAAAGGAATAATCTTTTTCGCCTGCTATGTTTTTCTGGCAAGGCATCAAACTCTAAGAAATTACACCAGCCATTTACATCTCTAGGCTCTTCAGATTTAATTCCAAAGTTATCTACAAATCAGATTTACGTTCTTGTTAAGACTGCAATTCTCACAGAAACACCATTCAAATCCATAATTACTGAATGTTTATACCAAAATTGCCAGACACGTTAGAATCTAGAATCAGCGAAGCACATAAACTACCTATATAAAACTCAGAGCAGAGATATTATAAACCAAACAAATACAACATATCTACCATACCCTAGATTATGATCGTTCATTACAGCAATGTTTCACGTTGAAAATCTGGCTAAGATAATAAAAGCAACTGGAGATATATACTGATATGAGTGTTTCAGCTTTCATTATAGCTAGTGTCATCCAACATTTCCACTACTGGTGCATACTGCATAAAAAAGGTAAATCACAAATTTGCAATAGAGATGTTTATGCAAAAGTAGCTACATGTTTAAACAAAAATACCTCATCATCCTCTTCAAAGTATAGCCCATCCACTTCACTCTTCTTTTGGAACTCCCATCCCAAACTGCTCTCAACCAGTTCTTTTAGTTTCCTAGTCTGCAACATTTGCAATCATAAAGTTTTCAAGTATGAAACCCATAGTTAACAAGCTTAATAAACAACTTAAACAATCAAATCAAACACTGACCAAAGTAGTAATGTATCTAGAACCTTGTTTGAGATTTGAAATGAATTCCATAGATTTTTTGTTAACTCATTTACAAATCATGTCATGTATTTTGAACAATTGGTTAAAAGTTATTTTTATTCTATACAGCTTGAATTAATATTCCGTCAAAAGAATTTTAAATGGAATACATAAGACATGGAAACTTTGAGTCATCAAATATACATGTTGACCTATGAGTCTATGACTAGCAGAAAATCTAAACAGAGAAACAATCTAACATAGATACCCATGTCAAAAGGTCTCCATCAACAACTGAGGCATCTTGCACCAATGAAAAGAAATCCTGCAATTCCAGTCAACATTCCATAGATAAGATTTTTAATGTAAAAGAGATGGAAAAAGTGTTAATATTGCTACAAATTGGTTTTAATTCATTCTTTTATTTTTTATTTTTTTTTCTAAGCACACCTTTTTCCTATTTTCCCCATCCGTTCGATTGGAAAAGTGGCAGGGATAGCAATAAATGTAGGCTACAGTTCACTAGATCAATGAATGAAATACCTAGGACTTAGAAATAGATTAAAATATTTTAATACAGTTCACTGTGCTAGAGAACCTCCTCTAAATTTCAGTGGAAATAAACAATGGAGAAATTTTAGTCAAAATCCTACCTTACAAAGTCGGTGTAGAAAGCTATCAGCAGAAAACCATGACTCATCCAACAGTGTTGATACCCCTATCCCTAAACCATTTGTATCTGCCCTATCTTTCTGAAGTCCATACCTCAGTTGATGGTATATAACCTTTACGAACTGCAAGAAGTTTATAAAATGAGAAATCACCAAGAATAAAATAACAGTTCCATAGATGAGTGTAATAACTTGCATCTATGGAATGAGAAGTAAGAAATTGAACATTAAAATTATTAGTGACTAGATTGATGATCATTTGTAGCAAGAAATAACTTTCAATTTGTGAGTTCCTGCAAGCCAGATCCCTGGAGTCCAGAACACATCTAGACAATTGTAAAATATTTTCACACTGTTTTCTAGTTTCAAACTAGACACAACCATTTACTACAATCCAACATAAATAAAGAGAAAAAGAGGGAAAAACAAACAAGTATTTCAGTTGTATATAACCCAACTTAGGATTATTTTGTTCTCATTTTTCATTCAACAAATATTCTTTGTATTGCTAGCAGCTATTAATTTGAAATTATTCAATGCACAAAAGGGCCTGATTCATCAGGCAATCTAATCTGATGCCTAAACCCATTAGAAATTACTGGTCTGACACTGCCGAAAGATTATCTAGTTAGTAAAAACTAAACATGCTGATGAATCACATTCAAAAATTAAGCCAAGACAGAGATCCTCCAAAAATTATAAATAGTTTATTCTGTAATTTTTAGTTAGAGAAAAATTGTATGGAATTCAAGTTCACCAGTGCTTTGCCACCTTCAGATAATGTAATATTGTCATATCCAAAACGACCAGTAACAAAATCTTCAAAAGGCAACAAGGAAAATATTTTAAAAAGCACAGATGGGTAAGTTAGAAATATAACCACAAATCAAAAACTAATTGAATTAGAAAAAAATATAACCGCAAATCAACTGATTAGTTAATAAAATAAAGCGTTATAATGAAAGCATAAATTAGTTGTAAATATATATATATATATATATATATATATATATATATATATATATATATATATATATATATATATATA
>CANUEY010242121.1:0-14232 GCA_948099555.1 Croton setiger
ATGATATGGTAAAATGATTGTATACATGTCTTTTCTTGAATGTTATTTATGCAAATGGCATGATGAGATATGTGATATAAGTGTTTGGATATCTTGTATGATGCATTTATAATAAACATATAGTCAATTCTCATAAAGAAAATGAATATAATTAAGCTATATGTTGAGTTGCATATCACATAAAGTATTAAGCTCTATATGGTAGTAAAGGCCTATCTATAAGGCTATCTCGCGACATAGGTTTTTAGCAGTACTGCCATATATAGTTCGCTTTTCGACTTCGGCCGTAAGAGATGAATGGGATCCCCACCTACGGTTTATACAGTATGGTTTTCAGATCACATACAATTCATATAGTTCTCTTATTTATGGGACTCCACCTATAGAGCTAACAAATTAATTGAACATAAAGATATAATTAATTATGCATGCAGTATGAGTAAGACACATTATGATGATTATTATATGATATTTATTTACATATGTAATGCCTGGTTCATACATTGGAGGTGTACCGCATTACAACACGACTTGGGTAAGTAAGGTAAGTGATATCATGATGTGTGAATGTGTTTTATAAATTATGTTTACTTTGGTTACGGCATCCACTGAGCATTTTGATGCTCAGCGAGTTAATGTTTTAACTCGTAGGTGTTAATAGTAGAAGTTAGTGGTTCTCTCTTCACGGCTGCGGAGTTCTCCCTCAACATCTCAAGAAGGGTGATTATTTTGTAATTAGACCTTTTGATTATGACATGTACTAGGGTATTATGCGGTTATCTTTTTGTATTAAGTGGGTAGTTTATTAGACCCATTCAACATGGTTTGTAAGCCTTATTTAGCATGCCATACTAGTATCTTGCTATAACTAAATAACTAATATTGAACCGAATGTTGATGAAGTAAAATGATGAAATCAAATAGTCATATGGATTTTCAGGAAACTGTTAGGTAGTATATGTTAGTTTAAAGGGATTGCATGTTACTTCTTAAAAGATAAAGTAAATATTCGATTATTCGGGTTATACATAAGTTAAGAAAATGTTAATTACAGAACCAGCATACAGAATGTGATGAACCGAACCAGTCGGCTTAGAACCGGCTAGGGACGTCACAAATAGACTATTTGGAAAAATTGTTTTCATCGCTTTAAATAATATATGTTAAATTGACCGTTCGAATCAGTTGGTATATGTGTGTTCTGGATTATATGTTGGTTTATCGATTTGGACTGATACTGAGATTGGTTAATTAAATTGATTGATATTAAATATATGTTATTTGAATTTTTTGGATCAGTACTGAAGTTCAATCAACTGAGTTATAGATTTGATCACTTGATGATTTATCTATTTGGACTGGTACTGAAGTCCTGTTATTTGAAATTGTTGATAATTGAATATATGTGGTATGGTCATTGAATCGGTACTGATATCCGTATAATTGACTTATTGAAATTTATTATTTGATACATACTTGTTTGGACCGGTATCAAAGCTTAGTCATTTGAAATAGTTGTTAACTGAATATATGTGATTAAACGGGTTGAGTTGGTACTAAAATCCGACCAATTGATTTATGTAGCATTGTTATATGAGTCTTATCTGTTTGGACTGGTACTGAAGTCAGGTCATTGAATTATATTGAATATTATGATAATTTTTTACATGTCATACAAGTGCATTCATACAAGACTAAATAAAGGCAGTTGTGACTATCTTGACCGATATTTGTAAATTTCATAGATGGGACCCATAGGTCTTTACAGAATTTTACAGATGGGACCTTCAGTCAATATATGAATTATAAATGGACCTTTGGGTCAATACATAAATTACATATGAACTTATGAATCATTAAGGTCTTTGTTACTGGCCATCCATTTGTATCTATTAAATGAAATTGTTATGCAGAATAGTTACAGGCCAACCATTTGTACTTGTTATATAAAGTTGATACATTTAAGACTAGCAAATTTCCGGTCATATATACAAAATTTTTTATTGGCCAACTATTTGTATTTGTTTTGTGAAATTGTTACACAGAATTTGTTACTAGTTAGCCATATGAATATGTTATATGAGATTCTCGAGGCAGCATTTGGCTTAATGAGTCATAACGAAACTAAATGGAATCATATGATATAGACATTGCATATTGTTATATGTGATTATTATAATGAAATTGTTTGGTATCATTGTTACCTATTGATTATACAGGTCTTTGTACTGGCCAACCATTTGTAATTATTATATGAAAATTGATGTCACAATGTAATTAAATGAGATTATATGACATAGACGTTTGCATATTATTATATGAGAATGTTATTATGAAATTTTTTAGTATTATTTATAATGATTACAACTTATAGAGTACATGAAGTCATAGACTTAGACATTCGCATATTATTATATGTATTTATTCTTTATGGAACTATTTGGTATTATTGGTTAAATTGGTAACAGTTTGCAAAATAAATGAAATCATTTGAAATAAGCTTATCATCGGCAGGTTTGATGTATGATCTTGAATTGAGATTTATTATTTTGTTTTATATTGTTTTAGTTTATATTTGCTGAGCATGCGACTCATCAAATTGCAATTCTATGATTTCAGGCTTTAATTTGGCAACTGATAGCGTCAGTTCTACCTTCTTTCTGCTTTGGTCAATCAGCTGAAACTCCAAACCTCTCTCTCGCATTACATCGCATATAGAGTTATTAATATGCAAATTATATCAATGTGGTTTGGTTTAGTTTGTTTAATATGTAAAGTTATAACATTGTAGTGGTTATTGTTTGCATATAGATACATAATCTGTAAGTTATAATTGAAGCTTGTAATAATTGGGTCTAAGGGATTATAATAGTTATTACGTGACATGTTATATATTTGAAAAAAAAAAAACAATAGCATAGTTATTAATGACATATATAGGTTATAGATTGTTACAATTGAACTGGCTAAAACCAAATTGTAATCATTTTTTAAATTAGGGATCAAGAACTAGCAGTTAAAACTGCCGATTCTAAATGGTTCTGAAACGTTTTGAAATGTTAATGGAACGGATGGTTCTAACGGCTAGAACTAGAGGTTCTACACGGTAAGAACAGATGGTTCCACATGGTTCTAGCAGTTAATATATGTTAATTTAGTCCAAATTTTAACAAAAATACTCATTCCAACAACAAAAAATAGTCATAAATAGCTATTTTAGGGGTATTTTTCTAGAATTCAAGATTTATGGGCATCTATAAATAAGAGATAATTCGATTTCTTCAAATCACACAACTCTCTTCTCTTTAATCTCTAGTACAACAGATCTTACAATTTTAATTTGTGTTCTTAATTTTTTTTTCTACCCACTCACTTAAATATTATAATTATATTATAATATGTTAGATCTTGATATTGAACAAAGTGTTAATGTTAATTAAGTTATGAATAAAACTAAAAATGATGCTATAAAATTATTTAATGAATTTACAACCATAATTAGTTCATCAATTATTGAATTTGGTAATTATTTAATCACTGCTTTCAAGTTTAGTGAAAATATTACAAGTTCAAAAATTTAGATTTTGGATTTATGGAGTTGACCTGCCAACAATTTTCAATATGGTACTTATTGCAAAACAACTTTGTAGTCTCACCTATGTATACTTTGGCGGTGGAACAAGCTTTTAGCACCGAAAGGAACATACTTTATGAAATTTGGTCTAGATTATATCTGAATTCATTGGAATCACAAACTTGTGTGGCGAATTGGACTAGAACCGAATTAAGAGCACATGAAAAGTCATAAATTAATGACAACTTAAGTGAAAATGAAGGATGCTCAACAGGGGGTGAGAATAACGATGATTAAGGTAATGGAGTTACCTAAAAAATAAAATGTGAATAGAACTACGTCGGTTTTTATTCATCACAACCCCTAATGTTTTTCAATTTTTTCAGAAAAAAAATAGTTTCAAGCATTTTTTTTTTTTTTGATTAAAAGAGATTGTTTTATTAATGAAAATCAATTTTTCCATTATTTTTATTTTTTTCCTTATTATGTATGTATGATGTATGTATAATGAAATATGAATGGAATTAATTTTTTTAATAAAAATAATGGCAGAACATTTTTATTTTATTGCAATTTTTCTTTTCTTCTTTCATCTTTATATATTTTTTTATGGAAATAAAATAATTTGTTTTTTCAATTACTTTAAAATTTTTTAAGTCCAAAAATGTCATTTTAAAACCATATTAAAAATGTATTACAACCATTTTAAAATGGCATTAAAATTGTTTTTAATCATTCGAAAAATCGGTCAAAGAACAGTTAAAACTGTTCAGAATCATTTGTAAAAAAATCGTAAAGAATCGAAATCGGAACCATAACCGTAAACCGCCGGTTCAAAACCACCAAGAAACCGTTAGGCGACAGTTTAGTCGAAATTCTAGTATAATTCGAACTATGAACCGCCAGTTTTAGAACCGTAATTGGCGGTCCTAAAACCGTAGCTGCCCCTACTGATACATCCGCTCCGTTCAAGAGTATTAATGTTTCAAGAGTATTAATGTAATTTTAGTTTTAATTACATGAATATATATGTGTTTTTATTTTCAGATATTAGTTAGTTCAAACTTTGTTATTTTAGATTTATTATATATGTTCTACTTATTAACAAATTGAAAACAATTTTTTTTATCATTATTATGAATGCTTGATTTTGAAAATATTTATATTATTTTTTATGTTTAAATTTAATAAAATTTACAATCATGATTTTGATAAATAATTTTTCTCTTAAAAAAACTATTATTTTATTATAGTGGATAAATCCATCTCATATTCGATGTTATTCGTAACCTGCAAACTCAATTCCATAATCGAAATCGATAGGGAAACACCTAATTTAATAATAATTTAATAACCTTTAAGCAGCTCAGCCAATATTATATAAGAACAACAATATTGTTTTAGAGGAAGTTCATAAACTCATTTACCAAAAAAATTCTCAATTTGAATTGTGGACATTATTTACAGGTTCATATACCAATTTTTCTAATTAAAAAAGTTATGAAATTAAGGATGCGAATGTATATATTATTTAATTTGAAAATATAAGTTAGCATACTAGATTTGCGAACTAATATCATTAATTATATTAATGACGAATTAGGGCACGTGTTTAAATGGAGTTCAACCGATGACGGAGACGTGCTATGTTCAAGAAGTTCACATAACGCTTATGTGAGCCCCTGAATCGCCATATGAGAGTTCGCATACGCGGTATGCGAACTCTTTTGAAAAACAGCATACCGCGTTTCCTTTCACCGCTTTCTATTCCGGTTACCACCAAACATTTACCATCGAATTTCAGACTTTTTCACTGATCATTCAACGGTTTCAGAGTTTTTCAACTGTAACTCACTACTTCAATTACCCATTTTGCGAAAAAAAAGTGTATTTTGAATTTGAAATTTCTTTTTATGTTAGTATATTTTTTTATTATTTGTGTCAATTTTTAATTTAACTTTAATTTAAAATAATACCCATTTACACTAATATGTTTAAGTAAAATAATATTTTAGGTAGTTTGTATAGAAATTGTATTTGCGATAATATTTTGGCTGGTTAGTTAGTTAACAGTATTAGTATGCAGAAAAGAATTTGTATGCGAAGAAAGATTTATATGCGATAATAATGTATGAAGTAACTTTGTATATGAGAAAAAAATTTATATGCGAAAATAACAGTAGGTGTATGCTAGATAGAATTTGTATGCAAAATTATTTTACATTATTTTTTAGGTATATTAGTTAAGAATATTAATAAAAATATATTAGTTTAAAAAATACTTTTAAAAAATAAATTGGCATATAATAACATAAAAAGAATTTGAATTAGAAAATAATTAAGAAATTATTTATAAATACAACGTGCAGTAATGAAGCAAGAAGAATCCTCTAGTTTGCAGCAGCAGCGCATGTTAAATCAAGAGCCTGCTAATCGTGATCTATTATTCCTTCAGCAGTTTCACAGATTGATTCACGTGTTCGTAGGGGAGACAATATATGATAGTATGCTATGCATCAGGTGAGCTGACACGCAAATATGGCGGCAGCTTGACGTCGAGCATCCCCAGACGCTATTCTACATCGATGAGCTAGGCTTCGGTGCGGTGCGAAGGATTGGGTCCATATATTATGAGTGGCCCTTGTTTCTGCTCTGGTATTGGCATTAAGAGACATACACCTTCAACTTGCCCTTTGGAGAGACGACCATCACGCTACAGGATATGGAGGTGATGCTTGGCTACCTGTCGATGAACATGCTGTGACGAACCAATTTCAAAGGCCCCTAGTTGGATGACGTCAGTACTGCCTGGATTTTATGGGTTTCGCACTTGAGGACGATGATATTAGGGGCAGTAGGATCATGCTCCGTTGCGTCAGCGGACATGTAATAATGCCCGTGGAGGATGACTTGCCAAAGCATGTTTACCAGCAGTGAGCTTGATGCTTTATGCTGTGATTGATTCATGTTCTGTGATTCATCGAAGGACAATATGAGCTTGATTTTGGTGTTGATGTTGGCCGACTTCGCCAAAAGTCGGTAATACAGCTAGAGGAGTGCCGTTTTGACGTATCTGTACCAGAAGATGTGGTAGTTACGGGATGCGATTATAACAAAGGTTGTCTGCTGTTGTTACAAATATTTTTTGTTTAATTTAAGTATTTCCTTTTTCAAAAAAAAAAAGGTATGTATGTTACTAAATCATGATTCGATTGTACTATACACAAGTGTGGGCTTAGGAGAGGATCGCCACAATTCGACAACACTCCTCAACCGACATCCTGTAGTGTTTCATGGTTGTCCTTATGCGCAGAGGTATGTAACTTTCTTCATTGTATTTTATTGGTTGTATTTGCTAGTATACTTATTTTTCCTTGTTTTCGAAGGTGGCAGATGGGGGAAAAATATGCAAGATATTACCAGCTATAATCTGCTAGACTACTGAGACCAGCTATCGGTCTTGACGGACGGCGAGGTATTTTTCCAATCATGTTTTGTTGCTTCATGTTTACATTATTTTTTGTAGAAAGACACTAAAATATACTATATATATTTCTTTGATAGTTTTTGTAGGTGCTGTACTCGGACCAGTTATTGCGTGCCTTACCACCATAGTGCAGAGTGAGGCAGTACATATGGACCACTGTGACGCAGCTCATATTCATTGAGGTGGTCGAATTTCACGTCCCTAACAGGACGATTCGACAGTTTGAGTATCTACAAGAGATACCTGACCAGACTCTACTGCTGGGTAGGGATGAGCATCAGCGCCTCCACAAATTGACGAGGATCAGTTGAAACACCGAAGACTAAAGCATATTCCACCAGTCGTACATCACGTGGTGGGATGATCGATCGAACACACTGCTCGCTAGGGAGTATATTGGATGCACAGAGGCATTTAATAAGTACCTATTGTAGTACAAGCAGCAACTAGTGTGATTTATCAACAATCCGGAGGACAGGAGGAGCGTTCCAGTACCTTAAGGATACATTGGCTTTACCAAGGCTTACACAGCAGTGGTGAATTTTTCCTTTATGTTTTTTAGTTCAATTTTCAATTATGCTTTTTATGTGGAGCGAAATTTTATTTATACTTGTATTTTCCCTCCCTAACAGGTTAGGTCTACCATAAAGATCTTGCAAGATGCACTGCAGCATCAAGAGCGGCACTTGGCTAGCGATATGACGTTAAAAGATTATACAGAGTACTTCGCTAGAGTGGTCACTTCTTGTCAGTGAGGGCTACAAGTTCATCAGATGCAGCATGATGTCGTGTCTACTCAGAGCTATATGTCTGTCAAACAACTTGAGCCAAAATAGATGCAGCATTCGGTCAGACACACAGGGCGTGGGGGGCGAGTCTCCAACAATGGCAGGCGGCGAGTAGTCCATCCTCTGCCAGCAGCAACCCTTCCTCCACCAGTATCCCCTCCGTTAGCAACAGCTCCCTATCCTTCACTAGTTGGTGCTGCTGGTGGAAAGGATGCTCTGCCAGTAGCACCTCATCCGCCACCATCAAATTGCAGTAATCATCTTCTATATTGGGGTAAACAGATCAATTTCTAGCTGATCTATTTTACGATATGGTCGTAGTATCTCATACCCCGATCGATCAGACAATAGCTAATGAGGTATCTATCGGTTAAGGCCCTGAAGATCAGTAGTAGGGGAGTACTGATGAGTCTGATGTTCTTTTGGCGCAACGTCGATTGCGGTGGGTTAGGAAGTCTCCGAGATATTTCGAAGTTCATATGTGAAAGATAGACTTTGGCGCCGGGGTCGGGGTGAATAGCCTCGTATATATCATGTTTGTAATATGTACAAAATTTAAATTTTATAATCTCTTTTCAAATTTTAGTTGGTTTGCATTTAATTTTATGTATTGAACTCCTTTTATACTTTTTCCAACTATGCATTAGTATTTTGACAATGACAATTTATATATATAAAAATTTTCTGATATATATATATATATATATATATATATATATATATATATATTACAATTAAGTAGGAGCTTGTGAAAGTGGTGTATGATCTGACATTATGTCCTAGGTTTTCTACAATGAATGCAAAGTGGTCATTCCTAGTCTGCCTTCAGCTATGTTACATTGCCCATTTCATTCGATTCACCTGCCTTCAACCCGACCCATCATGGTGAATCCTTTTGGAGTCATCCGGATGTAGACTCCATTCTAGCGGAGGCCATGTGTCCCTACCCAGAATTGGGGTAAATGTTCCAATGAATTGTGTAGCCCATCCTTTCATGGTGTAGACCATACCAACAAGGGCCACGTGATCCTCTTGTCTAAACAAGGCCACAACAATTGCATATGAGCATGAAATCCTATAAGTTTGCCACTTTCCACAGGTGTAGGTTCTACAGCTGTATTTCACCACCTATGTGTTGCCACTTCCTGTTACCACTTTGTAGAGAAATGACTTGATGTTTTCAACAAGTTACTGTATAAGCCCTTGCATGTCACTTGTACTTGTTAAATTGTTTCATTCGATGCGGTGCAAGGGCAGTTTGACATTTTTCTATCTAAGGTAAGTCCCGCTGGAATGTACTAACCATGTTCTTCAATGTCGATTCAACCAAAGCTTTGATTGGAAAATGACGAGACCCTTTTAGAACATTATTGCAGCTATCTACGATGTTGTTGGTTGACAACCCCCATATACGGTAGCAGTAAGCGAAAATAGTCCGTTTCTTAGCGTCAATGTCTTGCAAATAAATTACTTGAAATCGATTGTGGACCTCTATCTGCATGTGTTCACCTTATAGCCCAGTTCTTTCATAATATGGGACATAATAAATACGGTAATATCTTTGGAGATCACGTTTTTGTCCTCCTTCGCAATGTTAACTCCCGCAAAGTTGTGCTCCTCCATCCATTTGACCATCCTCTAACACCTTAAACATGACTGTTCAGACGCTTTTATACTTCTGGCATAAGTTTCCCCGTGCAATTGTTCCCAGGGATATTTAGGCCTACGAGTTAAACATTCCACTGCCCACCTCTTCTTTTTACTCTCAACTATTTGGTATGTTATGCCTCCTTTCCCAACCACGCAGTCACGACATCTTGCACAGTCTACTTGCTCTTTAAATATATTTCGATGTTAATACTTTTTGTATTTCCATCCCACATTTGAAGCTCCTCTACATTCTCCTCTTCCGAGTCTTTCTTGCCTATATCACTATAGATAAAATGATCGATGTTAAAGGTACATCAGTCTCACTGTTGGTACTGTCGTCCGATGACACGTACTCTTCATCACGTCTAAAAACACTCCACACAGACATCTCCTCATCATCCTCGTCTCCAATCTTCTTACTTTTCCGTTCAACTAGACAGTAAATCGCTAAATTAACATTCTCTTTTGCCTATTTTGTATATTCTGAGTCGATACTCTCATGTGCAACGCCGCTTGTTTCTCCTACGATAAATGATTCAAAAACAGTAGCAACTTGAACATCGACAATTTGATCCGCTGTTATGTACAATTCTGGTTAGTTGAATGTATACAATTATAAGAACAGAACAATCTCATCATTCTGCACCGCCTGGCGCCATTGTATTCAATTCACACCATAGTAAAATGCAATTGCAGTACGTTTCTATCCACTCAAAAAACTCTGCATACCCGATCAACAAGTTGATCAAAAGAAAATTGAGCACCGATACATATTGTTGCGTCAGCATGACTGAAATTCAGACCAATTATGTCATCCACAACTAGAAAAGCATTGCTCTAGTATCTATTTAACGAAAATGGAGTGGTGTATGCCATTTTCAACAACTGTAACAAAATCTAAACAAAGTATTTTTGAACAGTATGGAAAAAATACAGGCTCTCTTATAAAACTACAATGTTTTTTAAACTGCTGTGGCTATTCTAGGTTCATCTATGGTTTTTATTAACATGAAGTTCGCATAATCGGTTTCAGAACTAATTTTCTGCACATTTTTTCAGCAATTGTACACTTGTTAGCAACTCATTTGCTATTTTCAAAAAAAAAAAAAAAGTTAAGTTCGAATAACTAGTATCTGAACTTATGTGGTTCTGACACGTGTCATTTTTTTTAAATTTAAGTGCACAGTCAGCCAATACGGGTACCTGTTCTACGAAATCTTGAGTTCGCATAAAAGGTATTCAAATTCTTAATTTTCAATTAAGAGTTTGGGTAATTGTTATGCAAACTCACTATATTTGTCCACATTTCAACCGGCATCTCATTTTTTGTCCACCGTTTGAATTTGGACACCCTTTTAGAAAAAGCACCCCTGGTTAATATCTCTTTTTAATAGGCTTTATATATTGAAATAGCAATGTTTGTCACAAGAAGTCCTAAGGGTTAATTAATTTCAATCACACTATATTTCTTCTCTTACTTCTTTTTAATCAATTTTCTGGGTACTAGTTAAATAGATCATTAGTTCTAATGTCAAATATCCTAATTACTATTAGATTTAGGGATAATTATTTATAGGTCCCTGAGGTTTTGCGTAATATACTCTATGGTCCCTCTATTTTGGAAATTGTATCATCGGGTCTCTCAGGTTTAAAAAATTATACTATCAGGTCCTTCCGTCCAGAAACGACGTTAGTCAATTGAAAAGATCAACAATTTTAATTAAAATTTTTCAAAATGACAAAACTACCCTTTGGTTTATTTGAATCAAACCATACTAATTAAATCCAATCTTTAAATCAAACCCTTTCTTCTTTCAATCAACCAAAAAAAAAAAAAAAAACTTTCTTATTTATCTCCTCCCACCCTTCCCTTCTTCTTCTCCTTCTTTATCTCCTCCTTCCTTCTTGACATGAATATAAGATACATGAGCTGTAGCGAGACTGTACCTGGAATGAATTGCTTGCTTTATGAATCTCCTTCATTCTTTGCACATCCGCAAGGCTTCATTTTCTCTGCTTTAGAGCTCGCAAAGCCCATTTTTGAAGTAGTAAATCAGTAATGGTTTCATGAAACAAACTCCATTTCTCTTTCTCAAACTTCTTGCATGCCTACTGTGTTTTTCTGGTATTTAAAGACGTTTTCTTAAACCCACTATACCCAAACTCCAAGAGCTTCAACGACACAGTTTTGCTGAAAGAAAAAACCTCTAGAAACCTGTTTAAGAAACCATAAGAGCATAACCCTTTCACATTAAAAAACCCAACTTGTGTTTAGAACGGAGCAACCTTTTCTTCAACAACAGAAGCAAAATGTGGGTGAAGAAATAGAGAGACGAGAAATCGAAAACAAAGAGGGGGAAAAATGGTAAAATTATATCCTCTCTTTTGTTTCAGAGGAAAAAAAAAAATAGAGCCGAAAGCGAAAAGGCAAAGGAAGGAAGGAGCAGTTATTTTCACAAGAACTTATCAATTAAGTTCCTGTCGTTCTTCATCGATCTTTTTCGGTTTCAGGTAGGTGAAAGTTTGAACTTGGTCGGATATCGAAAGTGAAACCACTAACTTCAGATCTAGAATTGTACCCAATAATCAAAGATTAACAACAAATTAATTGAATCAATTGCCGTTGATTCTTCTCCAATTCGTTTCTTCATATCTAATTTGCTTTTTGATAGTTTCTGGTTTGTCAAAGCTTGGGCTTTTGCTTTGTGGCTATTACTCTCCCTTCCAAAGCGGGCACCATGAATATCGTCGCTCAAATTGGGAACATAGGTTTTTGATGAAGTTGGTTGATCTGCCATTTTTGTTTCTGCATTTCCTCAATTTGCCGTCAATTGTTGCGGCGACGTCAGTGGCTTCTGCCTAGTTTTAGGTGGTGGAGAGAGATTTGATTGAATGGAAGGAGATGATGAGATAAGGATCCAGTAGGACTGTTGTTGGGCCATATTCGACACTGGCATTTTTTTCCTTTTTTTCGTTAGTTCTTTCTTTTTCTCGAGAAAGTGATGGAAAATTATGAATCTTTGATGAGCCGAGTCGAGTATCTGGAGAAGAAACTGGAAATCTTATTTTGATTTAATAATAATAATAATAATAATAATAATAATAATAATAATAATAATAATAATAATAATAATAATAATAAGGGTTTGCTTTAAAAATTGAGTTTAATTAGCATGGTCTGATTCAAATAAACCAAGTCCAATTCAAATAAACCAAAGGTAATTTTGTTATTTTGAAAAATTTTAATTAAAATCATTGACTTTTTCAATTGACTAACGTCGTTTTTGGACGGAAGGACCTGATATTATAATTTTTTAAACATGAGAGATCTGATGATACAATTTCCAAAATAGAGGAACCACAAAGTATATTATACAAAACCTCAGGGATCTATAAATATTTATCCCTTAGATTTAACAGATTACTTAGTATAGAGACTATTATGTATTTTATAGTATTAGTCTCCTATATATAGGAGCACTTAATGTGAATACACTACCAAATAATAATTTTGTTATGATATCAGAGGAGCAATTTTAGATCTCTCCTTGACAGTTATTTTTCTTTCTTTCTTCTCCTTGATTTCTTAGGCTTCGTAACTCCTATTCATCAATTTTCCTTCAAATTCTTCTTGATAAATGGTAATTGATTTTTAAATTCTTCTTTAATCAGTTTATGTTCTTAGATTTACTCTTTAATTTTAGGTATTCTTTATCTTTTTTTTTTTAATTTCTTTCTTTCAATTTGATCTAATGCTTTAATTTTTCAATTTCGATTTTTGATGATGATTTCTTCTTATGATTGTTCTTCGATTTTATTCCACATAATCAATTTTTTTTCAATTTGTTAATCAATTTGTTCGATGATATTTTCAGATATTTCAATCAATTATAGAGTTTTATCCCTTATTTCTTTAATTTCAGTTAAGATGTCAGAAAATTTTTTTTTATGTTTAGTTTCAATTTAATTTTCAATATCTGATTCAATTATATTTCTTTAAACTTGGTTAATTATGTTTCTTTGGTTACAAGTTGTTTTAGGCCATAAATTTGAGATTTACGATGAAAAAATATAGTAATTACTATTGGGTCTCTGAAATTTTGGCTAATAGACTCGTTGGTCCTCCTATTTTCAAAATTGTATCTACAGGTCCCTAACTTTTTAATAATAGACTCTCAGGTCATTCCGTCCACTTTTTCCGTTAGTCAACAAAAAAGTCAACGTTTTTTTTTTCAAAATGACAAAAATACCCTTTGGTTTATTTGAATCGAACCATGATTTATTTGAATCAAACCGGACTAATTAAACCCAATTTTAAATCAAACCACAGTAAAAATTAAAAATGTTTAGATTGGGATTTAAACTTAAGATCTCAAGGAAAGAAAAGTTACATGTTAACCAACTACACCAAGACATCTTTAGTGTATTAAATTGACGTGATAAGATTTTATTGTATAAGGCACAACCATTCACCTTTTATGACTATAACAATTATCTATTCTTTCAATTAAGATTTTATTAAATAATTACATATTTATTTTTTTACCATCGTAGACAAGTCTAAAAGTTAGAAGAGAAAGTTTAACTTTTTCAGAAAATTTAAAAAGATTTTACACAAAATTGAGTGTTTATTTGGAAAAATTAACAAATATTAGAAAACTCGTATTTCTAATTCAAGGAAATGAAATATTTATTGGAAATAGTTTAATTATATTTTTATTAAAAAATTTAGG